>PVJX010000681.1:0-222647 GCA_004027295.1 Dolichotis patagonum
GTGGAGCAGGGCTGTTAACAGTCTCACTGTTTGAATGTCTACTTTACATGCTTTAACTTTGTAATTTGAGCAGCTATTTCCAAGAAGTCAGTATGTAATTAGTCAAGTAATAATTTCCTAGGTTTTATTGTTGTACTTTTCCTTTTTTTCTTGGAATGCTGTATGGTTGCTACCCTTTATTCTGTTTTATTTTGTTTTGTTTTTTCCTCTTTAAATAAAATTATAAAAAAAAAAAAAACCTCTTCTAAAATTCCCTTACCCTTTTATGGTGTGATTGTGTCTCCCACTCAGTCTGAGTAAATCATCCTCAGAATTTGCCTATGTTCTTTATACAAAGATTAAGAAAGTTAATCTTAAAATTCGGGTAAAATACTTTCATGAAAAATCCAGCTAAATATACCATCTTACATTTACAGGATAAGAGCGATACAGAGAGTTCTTTATAATATATTCCAAGACTTTGGGTTTTTATTCATTTATAATTAAAAGATTCACAGAGTTGTAGTCATTCCCATTCATTTTTCTTTTCCAAAATGATTCCCCAGCCTTAAAAGTCTGCCAAATTGTGCATATTAGCGATTAATATGCACAAGTGAAAACTCTGTGGTGTGTGTGTGTGTGTGTGTGTGTGTGTGTAGAGACAGAGAGAGAGAGAGAGACAGAGAGAGACAGAGAGAGACAGAGGGACAGAGGGAGAGAGGAACACAGAGAGACACTATCTATGTATAATTATTGAGGGAAGTCATATTCTGGTGAAGGCTTGCAGTAAAATTGTCTTTCTTCTTTCTGCCAGGCTGAGATCTTGATATAGAAGCAGAAGAGGAATGGCAGTCTCAGATGAAGAGATCTTTTAAACTTTTGGGTTCTATAATGCTAGTATTCCCAATCTCCTATCTTTATTCATAAGGCTTAAGTGAGAAAATCATTTTAGTAACTTTTGTATCATGACTCAGAGACCAAGTTTGACACCTGTGAAGGATTTGGGATGAAAGCCCCAAGTAGTTGCTTACTAATAGGAGCCTCAGGCCTGATTTCACAGTGAGGAAAACATTATCATAGCAGCAATAATACTTAGCCAATATCTCATGCAGTGCCTCATCTTTTCTAACCTCTCTTACAGTTCATTTGGAACTTCTCACTAGTTCTGATCAAAGTGCCATAAGCTGAAGCAATACATGTCACTTCTGGACAAAATTCACTAGTCCTTCCATTGCTCTTTTCCCAACTGTGAAGTATTTACAAGCTCTATTTGGATATAGCAGTATCACAAGAAAGTGGGTCACTTGTCAGGCTGGATCACTGAGTAACCGATCGGGTTGACATACAGTATTTACCATACAGTAAGAGTGAGAAAGAAGGTTTTGTTGTGTTAAGCCACTGAAGGTGGAATGTTTGTTATGTGGCACAATCTATCCCCCACTAACTGATGTATTAGCAAAGAAAGGAGAACAGCATGCTGTGTAGAGGTATAACCCCATCCTGAAGGCCTAAACCCTAGAGAGCCCCAGGAGAGACACACAATGGATGAGATATTAGGCTTCCCTAAATTCTACATGGGACCTGTAAAGTATAATCAAATCCTGGCCTGATAGAGAAGTGTCAGGGAAGTGGGGTGATGGCAAGTCCACAGCAAATATAGGGATTTTCCTAATAAGACATTTAAGAATCAGAATTTTGGACCTGCTGAGGCTCAGACACAACTAAACTCAATAGAAAAATTACCTACAAAAGTATAATAATATCTTCTTGAATTCTTTGGAATTCATGAACTGGGAATTCCCATGCACATTTAGCTTAGCCAACACAGAATTTTAAAATTGAGTTAAGTTTTCCAATATTTAAGATTCTAAAGATTGCATTTGAACATCTGAAGTTAAGAAGTGGTCGCTTTAAGCCCACATTCTGACTTGGAAACTTAAATGAGCAAGGGGCTCCTGTGCCCTCTGACAAGGCGTGACGCCTTCCCTCATGAGTGGCCCCATTCCAGGCTCCACTCAGTGTTATCACCTGGCTCTTAGGAATATTTGAGGTCATGGCTTTCAAACAGATGCTCTGGGATATATTTTTTCAATTCTTAAAAATTAGCAGGCTATTTTTGCAGCCATGTTGGGGCCTTTAAGTTGTCCCTGGAGGATCTTTTAATGTGCCACAGAAATCACAGAAAAAAAAAGCCATCTATTCAGGAGTCTTGAAAGGATTAAGGCTCCTGGACCACAATTCTGATTCACTTGCAGCGAGTGGTTTATACCCTGTGAGAATGTGGCTCTAGCCGGATGAACCCATGGAAGTTACTCGCATTCACTATTATTCCCAGGTGTTGGGAGGTTCGCTGTGTCCCGTGTGCTGCTGGCCAGCAGGGAGGCTGTAGCTGTGGTTTTATCTAAGCCTCCTGGAATAAATTTGCCTGACATGCACACGCAGATCTCAAAGTCAGCTGGGTGTGGTATTCTCTCTTTTCAACTATATTGACCTGACTCTCCTCTTCCTCATGAGTGAAGGAGAAGGTTATTTTTTGCGATTCATAAAATGATAAACTGTGCTGGCCATTCATAGAAAAGTTCTAAATATTTACTTTTACTGTGAATTCAAGCCAAGTATTTGTAACTAAGGCCAATATATTTGAATTATTTTGTGAAGAAAAATATACCATTATTCAAAATAAGAGGATAAAATACTGTAGATATAATTCTCTCAGTCTTTAATCTGCTTAGTAAAACACCAAAAGCATTGTCTACAAAATGTTTGAATAACTTCAGAATTTATTTATTTATTTTTCCATAATCAGTGTAATTTGAGGTACAGTATATACTTCAGTTTCCTAGTGACTAAGTGTGAGCAGGCAATAGTTGTAGATAATACCAACAACTGTCAAAAGGAACGGCAAAACTATGGTAAATTACTTGACAATTGGAAGAAAACTGCCTTAAGTGTTAGAGGAGACATACAGGTTTTGACATAAATTTCAGAGTGATGCTTCTTTACACCGATGATTAACTGAAAAGTGTTTTATTTGGCTCAGTGGTAAGATAGAAATAATGACAGGGTAAACTACTGGGAATGCCAAGAAGCGTTCTTCCCTTTTAAATAACAATCAATACAAAGCGATATGAAAAGTGCTGACCAAGGAGGCCCAGTCATACAATGAGAGAAATAAATTTCTAACTGAGTTTATATTTCTAATGATGCTTCACTGGTGAGTAAATTTATATCGGCTGAACATACTGTTTTAGCGAATGAACTGGAGTGTAATAAAAATGTACTAAACCAAGATTTTTCTCCTCTAACTTCATGCTGGCCTTAAGCAGATTTGCAACTTTTTCAGAGCACTATACTGCTGAGAAAAGCTCAGAAATTCCTGGCCGAATCAATGTGTTTTTTAGATGATGCAAATGAGGCCACAGGATTAATAAATGGAAAAGAAAAAACTGGTCAGTTCTCCGATTCCTATCTCCAAACTGTGCATCGTTTGTGTGAAGTAGATCAGCTTACTCTCTATGCCACTAGTAAAGAAATGCCAAGAAGTACTCAGGACTGAAATTGATCCACTGATGGTTCTACTTTCTGTATCTTAAGAAACAACACACAAAAGTATCCTACAATTCTAAAGTGCCTTGGGCTACTTGGTCCATCATTTAATATGCTATAATAAGTATCTCAAGTGAATGCATATTCACTCATCATCTCAGATACTCCAAGAAAATACATATGCAAGAAATTGCCATGAAGTAATCACTATATATCCATGAAGTCTGCCGATTCTCTTTTATGGCTACTGACATGTTTATAATTAAATCTGCATATTCAACTGAAAAGCAACTGTAGATGCTTGCAGGTTGACCTCTTTAGACTCCATGAGATCTCCAGGGATTTATGTTCAGGTGAACATTTGCATCTCAAATACTATCTGCTGGAGATCTGTGGGTTGCAAATTAGTTACTAGAAAACCAAAAGCATTTCCAACCAAGTGCAGTAAGCAGTGACTACAGAGGCAAAGGATAGCTTTTCGTGGTTGTCTAACTGGGGAGGTTTCTTCATGTTACTTTTATATATTGCATTTTTTTAAAAAAAGTTTCACAGTATACCAAGGTAAAGACTAATTGGACATAGCAAGAAGTGCAATGAGTCTTGCAGATTACCAGGAACACTAGGCAAACTTGATTATGAGTTTGGATCATACAATATTTTACCAGCTCTCATTTCCTAGCGTGGTGCTTTATCTGAGGTTATATAAGCAAATATTTTTAGAGGTTGGAAATGCTAAATTATTTAAAATTAAAGTGGTAACATGTGTACAACAATACTGTGATCTTGTTCAAGTGGAAAAATAGACATAATAATAAAAACATAAGGGAAATGATGGGAGGATCTGGTGAATGGACTCCTGGAGTTCACTGTTCTTCCACCTTTTCAGTAAGACTGAAATGAAAATGGTGAAGCAGCTTCATGAAACCATTTCACTTCCACCTCAAATCATGATTTTGTTGGCATTCTTTGTTAGTCATGTCCTGTTTTTCACATTTGTTAACATAGTACCTACAACCGCCTGCTAACATGCTTTTAAACCCAGCTGCAAAATGTGCCGTAAGTAATGTCAGAGGAACAATAAAAAAGATGGAAAGTGGGTAGTTGCATGAAAATATTTTTCAACTTATAAATGAAAATGGAAAAGCAGAGCATCCAGAGTATTTTAACAGAGTGGAACATCCAATCTTTTTCATCACATAAAAATATTCTGTATTTTCCCCAACATACAACCGCAAGTGAACGACAGGCATTCTGCTGTCAAAAAGATACTGGTATTACACCGTGTATAGCAAGGTAGACAGCAACAAAAGCAAGTGAAGGGTCTTAAATGTGCTGTCTGAAAGTGAGGCTGGTTTGGGCTGGATTTTAACATACTTATCCCAGTTATCTTCACTTCCACGGTAACAGTGATGGCAACTGACAGTGTAATTATCTTTCAAGGACTGAACTGGTCTAGGAAATATTCTTCTAGCATGTCACACACTGTTGATATTAAACTGGCGACATGAGAAACCATCTGGAAAAAATCTGGGCATAAGGAAGTTTGGGGGATCTAATCCAAGCTGGGTTTTGGCTGATTTACTTCAGTTCACTCAGATCTCATTTAATAACATGAAATAACACAAACGGAAAAGGGAAAGAAAAACGCCAGCCTTTGTTCCAGGGTTGATTAAATGGAATCACATGCATGGAATACAGTTTCAGGATCCCCTCATCCTCACCCTGTTTTCATTGATCATTTCGTTTCCCCTGCCAGTAAGACAAACAATGTGCTATATCGTTGTCTTTCAAACTGCTCTTTAAAAGAGTTTTATAGGCATGTATTTCCAGCAAAGCAGTACAAGTGTGCAATAAAATATATTATTTTATTTCTTTGATCAGTCTGTACCATGCTCTGTTAACTCGTTTATTCTGCTAAGAAAATGCATTTTTTTTTAAACTTAAGAAGAGATTGTGTTAGCTGTCTGCTGAGGTGAAATATACTCTTTCAGAGTTTTAATGCCAAAATAATTTATAGCTCTTTGTTTTAAGATGGTATGCTACATATTCTTTCTCCGATGCTTAATGTTTGCAAACCTCAAATGAAACATGAGCATGAACATGAGGAAAAGGTAGGACATTAGAGTAAATCTCTCTGAGGCCACAAAGGTAGGACGCAAGGAGCTGAGTAAATCCATAGCCTGAAGCCACTAGACTGGCTATTATCAGCTACTCAAGGTGAAAGATGATTTAAAAGACAGTCATCTCCTTATTTCTGAGAGATCTTTGATAAGGAGAAAAAGAATAGAGAGGGGGATCATATACTAAGTATATCTCAATATTCTCCATAGTCTGATTGACATTGACATGAAAGCAAGAAAAATACATACTTCTAATTCTGTGACCACCTGTCCATTTTTAAAAAACTGTCAATGTTTCATCCTTATCTATGGATAAGCATTTATACACACACACACACACACACACACACACACACACGCTTGGCAGCTCTTGCTTACTAGCCAATCATACTGTAAGCAATACAGAAATTTTGCTAATTTTCCTTTCTGGTTTCTTACACCCTCTGTGACTACATATTCTGCTCAAACTATGCTTGTTTCTACTCAAATGAAACTTGTATGGTGAGAATATTCTCTGGCACTGGCTTCCACTAGCTGTTTCCAAATACACCTATTTGCTTTTTAAGATGCTTTCCCCAGATTTAGCTGATTGATCTTATTTTACTCAACAATTCAATTCCAAAGTCCTTATTTTGATCTCCAATATAGAGATAATGTCCATTAGAGAATACATAGATAAAATGCTAATTTATGGGGCTGAGGATTTAGCTCAGCAGCATAAGCACCTGCCTTGCAAGCACGCAGTGGTGAGTTCGATCCTTGGTACCCCCCCCAAGAAAGATAATTTAACATCAGCTTCCTTCTAGAGCTATTTTTTTAAGTGGTGCTACATTAAAGCCTACCTTAAATAGTCACCTAACAAAGATTTCAGAAAAGGCATTGCTGCTTAAAATAGATGGAAACAAATCATCCTTGTGTTCAGAAAGTAGGGTAATCAACTCCAACCATTCTGTAAAACGCATACAGACACACACATATCTTCCAATACTAATTTTATTTTTGTCATGCACGTATAATGTGATATTTTGGAATCACTATGCTTGGATCTGGTTAGAAAATATTAGGAGACCTGGAAAGCTTAAGTGCTCTTAATCATAGCTGCTGGCAAGAAATGTGGTGGAAAATAAGACTTTTTCATACTAATTAACTCTGTATTTACACATGGGTTTCATTTTCCACATCACATACTTATACAAAGGCCCTGCATCACACAGGGGTCAGGATCCCATCAGAGACAAAGACAGCTGTCAAACCTTATGCAGTTGCTTCATGATGGACTTAGCTAGAAATAGCCCCCAAACTAAGGATGGCAGGGTTGGGGGGTGGGCGAGTGGGCAGCAGTCATAATGGAAATCAGTACAGAACTATGAAATTTAAATTTTAAATTCTTTATAAGTTGTCTGTCTATATTCGAAAGAAATTTCTTGTATTTATAACTTCATTAGGACCTTCTTGTTTCCAATAGTAAGAGTGCTAGTCTCTTCCTGGAATAAATCAGGACTGATTTTTATGCTGATTCAGCAGCTTCTTGCCACACAAAGCCGCAAAGTGTTCTGTGCCAGGAAAAGTGCATGCATCATTGTTGGAATCTACTAAATAGCCTCTTGTTCAACATGGGTGTCAAGCAGCGATGTTGCAGTAGCTCCGATAAAACAGCAGTGCGCTCTGTTCTTATTTTAATTCCCTCAGCATCTCTCAGTGTTCACATGGCTATGAAAGAAAAAGCAGCAGCTTTTCACCACAGTGGAGCTGTTCTAATCATAATTACTGATAAATAACTTAGCATAAAGTAACAAAAGCCAAAGGAAACTATCTAAAACGTCCACTCAAATCTTTTTGTTGCTTTTTACCTCTCATTTGAATATTCTTTCATATGTTTAAAAAATTGTTTGATTTTCACAAACAATACAGAGCAATACCTCGCTGAGGCAGAGGAGATCTGAAAGATACTCATGGTTTGTGGCAGGACAGGTGGGCATTTAATTCAGCTTGGTAGTACAGTACTAAGCGAAGAGGAAAATCACTAAAAAGTCAAAGCAAGTAACCACTGTACATGGCTAGGCACAGCCCAAAATGTAAAACACAGCTATTAAATATGTGACAGTGACAAGCTAACTACAATTTGTTTGCCAAATCCCCAAAGCTGAACAAATCAAGTGATCCTGAAGAAAAGGTTTTCTCTTATCTTTGTGGTTTGCTTTGCACATGATGCTGGAAAGTGGCAAAGCTAATTGCATAATTCATGCTTATTCCAGTCAAAGTGTAATGAGCGTAAGCCTAATTTACCGACACTGTGAAGACTAAGGGTGCCTACAGGAGATAAAGGTGCCCTAAGCAGATCCTGTGAGGGAAGTGAGTCTGTTTACCCTTAGAATACTCCCTGTCTTCACGTTGGGATGTGTGATGTCTCTGACTACACTGAAGGTATCACAGCATCCTGAATGCTTCATCCTCTTAGGACCCTCAAAAAGCTCCCTTTTGAAAGGCAAGTAATTTAAACAAAACCTAAGGTGTAGCCTTTTAGATCTCGCCATCAGGAAATAAGTTGATTTTGATCACGCAGCTTATTCTTTGCCCTCTCTCAGCCCATTGTGTCTCGGACATAAACCAGATTGATTTAAAGCAAAATTACATATCCAGGAATGAAAAAAACCATTGTTTTGATGCATCCAGAAAGAACCTGACTTTTGAGGTCATTTTTAATGGTAAAAAGCATTGCCAGGGATATAGCTCAGTGGCATAAGCTCAGTGGCATAAGTGCCTGCCTGGCAAGCACAAAGTCCTGAGTTCAATTCCTGGTACCAAAACAATAACAACAACAACAACGACAACAAAAAAGGACAGCATCCCAGATTAGTATCACATCTATTTTTAAAAAATAACTATCATTGATATTATATTCTAACATTTGCAAGATGAATATATTTATTAACTATCACAATATGATATGATCTTATAAAGTAATACTATTAATTTTCTTTGTTTTGCAGATGAGGAACTTGAAGATGAGAATTTAAGGAATGCACATGGATTTTCTCAGTAGAGCTGAGAGTCAAACTTGTATCTGATAGATCTGAGAGTCAAACTTGGGTCTCCTAATTTTGTTCCAACTCAATATCTCTCACCTTCATTTTCCTCCAGCCAATCTAAACTAGAGGACCAGGTACAAAATGATGGGGGAAACATGGTTGTGTTTCTTTTATTTTTATGAAAAAATAAAACAAAATTTCATAATCAAGTAATCTGAGAATATTAGTTACCATATGAAGTATCATTAGCTTCAAAGCAGTTACTGAGTACAAGACCTAAACCAAAGACTCTTACAAAACAAAACACATAATAGTGCAATTTTTTCCTTTCAAAGAACTAAAATAAACTAGTAATATAAAGGAAGCCAATTAGCATATACATTGAAATACTTTTAAAACAATGGAATTTGTAATTTGGAGAAGTATTTGAACTAGTCCTTATTTCTTATTTATCTCTCTTCTATTTTGATGGCTGACTCACTTGTATCTATTATCTATCTATCATCTATCTATCTATCTATCATCTATCTATCTATCTATATCTATCTATCTATTTATCTATCTATCTATTTATGTATTTGGATAGATATTCCTCATGGTAAATTATTACTGCCTCAAAGTCTTCAGAGTTAAGGCAGAGAGTAATTTGCTTTATTCTTGTGATATCTTTGATTCTGGTGGATTAAAAATGAAAACTATTAGAGGTTAGGAGGCCAAATAATCATATCCTTCTAATTTCTAAGCCATGAATTAATTGGAACATATATACAATAGTTAGGGATTAAAACATCAGCTTTCATTTTGGGAAGATTTGATTGTAAAATGTTGCTTGGAAACAAGGTCAAAAGTCTTTCTACCCATTGATCTGGTGTTTCTTCCTTGGGATCCACAGGTTAAGAACTTGTTTGTTGGACTGACACCTAAGCAGAGAACTTCACAGAAAATTTTGTCTGCTTCACCCCGTACCAAGCATTGTGAGCCGTGGAAGAATGACCATATATGATCAGTGATGTCACATGTTGATTTGATCAACAAAAGAACATGGATCAATGGGTGTTGATTTTCTGCCATTCAACTAACCCTTCTCTGTCACAGAGAAAAAGAGAAGAAAAGAAAAAAAAAAGAAAAGAACGATTGATGGAGAGAATTTATCTCTTTGTCCCCAGTTCTTCTAAGAACTGTTGGAAGGTCTCATTTTATTGAGTAGTAAGAATGTGGTAAATAGATGAGATGAAACAAATAAACATCTACTTTAATTAAGTTTGTAGTTTCAACATTTAAACTAAAAAAAAGAAGCAGTAAATCTATTCTTCTAAGTTTATGTGTTTGGTGCATTTAGTGTTCTTGTCCCAGAGATGGTTTTAATTGGGACTGCTATGCACTTTTTATTCATTGTTACTATCTATTAGTTCTAAGCTTTTTTCCCTATCCACGTATAATAAAGTCAGCCTGAAAATCTCTAGTACATTGTATCAAAAGAAGAAAATGTGTTTCCAGTAGGATAACATGCTGAATGCTTTAAAACTCTGCAATAACACAACAAAAACTTTTACTTTTGATAGTCACTTAAGTTAGCCTTTTCTTCATATGAAATCTATCTATCTTAACTAAATGATGCCATAAGGTTTTCAGTAACATTTCTAGACTGACTAAATTCTACCATAAGCAAAACCTTTTAAGTTCAGTCAATGGCAAAAAAGTCATGATGCCAGAGAAACATAATCTCCAGGTTCCAGTGAAGCCCTAAACAGATAATGGAAAAAACTCACTGGAGTGAGATTACCATGTTTCAATGAAACCAAAAAAATTCCCTTCACCAGATTATGGGTGAGGGGAATCCTAACATACTTGGAAAGTATATTAGAGATTGTAGGTTAGTGTAGAACAAAATAGATTTGAGTGCAAAGGAAAAGTGACTGGCGTGAGAGAAAGCACAAATGGAATGTTAGGCCCCTGAGACAGAATGGGAAGAGAGACCTCAAGAAGGCCCAAGTGCACAGATTAATCAGAATGGAATGAGCCACTGGAATCTTTGGTGATGATGAAATGCCCATGAGCTAGTGAAAGCCAAAAAATATGGTAGTCAAGGTAGTACATGGTGATCAAATTTGCTTTTGCCCAGCAGCTAATGAATACCCACAGATTTGGTAGTAGAAAAACCTCAGAGGTCTTGATTTCTGACTCATCCTTTCTGTGTAATTTATGCTTACCATTTATAATTGAGCGGAAGTTGCATTAGATATTTAAATAGAGGTCATCATCATGCTTAGTTCATAGTAGGCACATATTAAATGATTATGATTTAAGCCCATCCCAATAAAAAGTGCTTTCCGAGTGGTTGCACCTAAGAAGTGCAAGATGGTGGCTCTTACATAGCATGGTTTTGGATGAGTAAAACAGCAAAAAACACACTGGGTTGTTTAACAGTGATAGTCTCCTGGAGTTCAGTAAGGTAAAATCCAAACGTACAGCTCAGAGATCAGGGGTTATTCTAGCAGCTGCACCAAATTAAGACCAATTCTCCTTTCCATGTTCCCTGCATTCTATCATGAGCTCAGACAGATAAAATCTGAGACCACTTTAATGTGCTCTCTGTGGGAAATATGTTTGACCATAATTTTGGCTAAATTTCCTATTGGTCCTTCTATCCACACTCTAGAATGTCTGACTTAGCTGCTAGAATTGCAAGCACCACATTTCTTAAAATTCTGGTTTGGAGATGACTCAAGAACCACTGGCAAGCTTCTTATGTCGGTGTGGCAGAAGAAAAAAACCAAAAGATCACCCCTAAGTTATATACCATTTCTCTGGTTTGTATGCTTATTATCTTCTTTTGTGGTTATTTTTTAAATCAAGAGGAATTCTCCTTCTTCTTTTTTTCTTTTTTTAATTATTTTTTTTATTTTAAAAAGAAAAAAGAAGTCAGAAAAGAAAAACGAAAAGCAAAAGAGACAAACAACAAACTCAAAACAATAACAATGTAGGCTCTCAAAACAGAATGAAAAAAAGTTTAATAATGGTTGTTATATTGCATAGTTATCTTTTTTTAAAGAAAAAAGAAAAAATTTAAATAATAGAAAAAAGGTAGAATAATGCATAATTCAAAAAAATTAACATCATAAAATCACTAGTTGAAACATTACATAATCTCATATTAGAAATAAATCTCATCTTAAAAAATTTGCTAAAGTCACAAAACCAAAGCATAAAAAGTGGTTAGACACTCAAACATTAGATTGAACAAGATGGCGGACTGGTAGGTAGCAGGAGAGAGACCCTCTCTGAGAGAGACAGCTCAAATGCCACAATAAAACACCCTGGAGAGACCCAGACACTCAAACATTGACAGTGTAAGCCCTCCTGTTTCATGATCCAACAGAAATTTAGTAACATGGTCATCTAACTTACACACTATACATACCATTATATCCTTTAGCGCACTTTCCTTCCCTTTCACTTTTACAATATCTATTATACTTTTTGGATCCCATTGCTGTCAGTTTTTATTAATTTTTACACTTAGAGAGACAATGTGGTATTTACTAATGTGAGTCTTATTTATTTCACTAATGAGGATATTCTCAAGTTGCCCCCATTTACTTACAGAGACCTCAAGATCATCCTTTTGTATAACTAAGTAGTATTCCATTATACAAAAATACTACATTTTATCATCCACTCTGCAGTTGATGGTCATTTTGTTTGTTTCCAACATTTAGCTATCACAAATTGTGCTGCTATGAACATGGGTGCACATATATCACTGTGACATGACCTTTTCAATTTTTCTAGGAAAATACCCAGGAGGGGAATAGCTGGATTTAATGGAACTTGAACTCCGAGTTTTTTGAGTAATCTCCACACTGATATCCACAGTGGATGCACCAGTCTACACTTCCACCAACAGTGGAAGAGTGTTCCTTTTTGCCCACAGCCTTGCCAACATTTGTTGTCAGTTGTTTTCTTGATGGCGGCCATTCTTTCTGGGGTGAGATGTGATATTGATGCTGTATTAATTTGCATTTCTCGAATGACCAGTGATGGTGAACATTTCTTCATATATTTATTTGCCATTTGTATATTTTCATCTGAGAACTGTATTCATTTCTGATGCCTGTTTTTGGAAAGGGTCTTTGAATTTGGGGGGTTGAATGTAAGTCCTTGGTCTGAGGGATTGTTGGCTAAAATTATTTCCCATTCTGTGGGTTTTCTTTTCACCTTGAGCTTTTGGTTTGACTTGCTCTTCCTTTTATAGATGTAGCATTAGGTTATTTATTTGTGCTCGTTCCATTTTCTTGCTGTGACTATTTATTGCTATGTATTTCCCTCTTAGGCCTGCTTTCCTTGCATCCCGTAGGTTATGGTGTGCTGTATCTGCATTTTCATTGTATTGTAGGTATTGTTTTATTTCTTCTTTAATTTCATCTGTAACCCACTGGTTGTTCAGAAGGTTACTTAATGTCCATGTATTTATGTAGGTTTTGCAGGTTTTTTGCCATTGATTTCCAATTTTAGTGCATTATGGTCAGATATTATGCATGGGATAATTTTGCTCCCTTTGCATTTACTTAAGAATATTTTATGAGGGGATTTAGCTCAGTGGCTTAAGCCTTGCCTAGCAAGTGTGAGGTTATGAGTTTGTTTCCTGGTTAAAAAAAATGTTTTATGAGTTAATAGATGGTATATTTTGGAGAATGTCCCATGTGCAGCTGAGAAGAATGTGTATTCTCATGTAGTTGGGTGGAACACTCTGTAAGCATCCACTAAGTCCATTCACTCACAGATATGATTCAGTTCTGTTATTTCTTTGCTGACTTTTTGTCTAGTTGATCTATCTTTTCATGCCAGTGGGATGTTAAGGTCTCCTATTACAATTGTGTTCTTGTGTATTTGGTTTTTCATGTCCATTAGTATTTATCTTATATAGTTGGGTGTTCCTGTATTTGGTGCATATATGTTTATAATTATTAGTTCTTCCTCTTGTAGTTTTTCATTTACAAGTATGTAGTCACCCCTCTTTTAATCCTTTTAGGTTTGAGGTTCACTTTGTCTGCAACAAAATATCTACCTCTGCTTTTTTTCTGGGTTCCTGTTGCATGGAATACTATTTTCCATCCTTTGATTTTTAATCTACAAGTTGCTTTTTGAGTAAGATGTGTTTCTTGTATAAAGCATATAGTGGGTCCTGTTTCTTGATCCATTCCATCTACTTGTTTCTTTTGACAGGTGAATTGAGCCCATTTACATTTATGGATATCACTGATATGTACTGGCTTGACTTTGCCATGTTGTGTTCTTGTTGTTGGTTTCAAGCTTTTCTCCTTTGTTTAATTTCTTGTCCAGCCTGGTGGTTTCTTCCTGTTGTTGTTCTGGAGATTGTGGTCACTTTTATCTCTATCTAGCATGTCTTTCATCACTTTTTCTAGGATTGGTTTGGAGGACATGAATTTCTTCAGTTGTTCATTGTCGTGGAAATATATTGTTTCTCCATTAAATTTGAAAGACAGTTTTGCTGGGTCTGGATTGAAAGTTGTTTTCTTTTAGGGCTTGAAATTCTTCACTCCAAGCTCATCTTAACCTGAAGGTTTATGCTGAAAAGTCTACTGTGATTCTAACAGGCTTTCCTTGATAGGTTGTATCCTTTCTCTAACAGATTCTACTATTCTGTTTTTATGCTGTATATCTGGGATCTTAATTATTATATGTCTGGGTGTAGATTTATGTTGATTTTGAATTTTTGGCATTCTATATGCCTGACTTATTTGCATATCAGATTTTCCCCCATATTTGGGAAATTTTCTGCTATTACTTCTGTAAATAGTTTAGGTATGTCATTTGCATTGACTACTGTATCTTCACTGATGCCTAGTAGTTTTATATTGTTTCTTTTGGCATCATCTTGAAGCTGCTGGATTGTCATTTCATGCTGCTTTGTTGTTTTTATAAGTTCTACCCTTTCATGATTACTGTCAGCAATCCTGTCCTCAAGGTCTGAAATTCTATCCTTAGCTTCATTTAAACAGTTTTTCCAGCATTCAATAGAATTTTTTGTTTCTTGGATATCTCTTTGAATGTGTTTCATAGATCCTGCTTGTTTTCTACATTATTCATTCAAAGTTTCAATCAATTTCCCAAGCTCCTATATTTTTATCTATTTCTTCTCTAGCTATGTTGAGCAACCCATTTACTAAGATTGTTATTTCTGTCTTTATGTAAGACATTATTTCTAATTTGATCTCCTCTATAGCCTCATGGATTTGTTTCTTTACTTCATTTGCTATCTTTTCAGAGATTTCTGGTATATGACTTTTAAAGTTCTCTATTTTGCTGTTGCCTGTTCTTGCTCCTGAAGGACTAGATGTTTGAGATTGCATTTTGCGTTTTCATTTTGTCATTTTGATCTTCTGGGACAATATCTGGTTATTCAATCCCAAGAGTCACAACTGTTATCAGTGTGTATTCTAGTGTTCTACTGTGTGGTTGATGTCTGTCCCGTTGTTGGGTACATGGTGACCAGAAACTGCTGGGGTCCTCTGTCTGGGAGAGGGGCCACCATGTCTCCTATCAAACCAGCACAGACAATCCACTACAGTTCAAGGTTCTGGGAGGGAGAGTGGAAGCCAAACATTCACAGCAGTGCTTGGTCTAAGAGATGGGGTAGCCAAGGGCAGCAGCCAAGCCACAGTGGTTGCAGCAGTCCTCTGGGACAATGCGTGTGAGGAGCATGCCTGGTCACAGGCGCAGCAGTGCTCAGAGCCAGGGTGGGGCATGGCGGTTGTCCTCCAGGTTGGCACATGGGGGGAGTGTAGCAGGACACAGGTGCAGTGTGGCAGCCTGAGCTGAGGTGGGGCAAGGAGGCCGTCCTCTGGCCTGCATGCAGAGAAGGAGCATGCTGGGGCATAGGTGCAGTGCGGTCATCCTCCATGCATAGGGGGCCTCCTTTCATTTTCTTTTTGCCTTTCTCAGCATGTAAATTGGCAATGGTCAGTCTTCTAGAGCTTTCAATGATACAAAGAGCTCACCGTGGAACATATACCATAGGTTCACCAACACTGATCTAAAATGTAGCTCTTTTTTCTCTATGTTGTACTTCAGTAACAGGACCAGAATTCAAAACAATACTACCTAGTTAATGAATTAAGAAAATGTAGGTGCCCCAAGTTGTGACTTCTTGTTGTAGCCTAGAGTAACAGTTGCCAACTTAGAATGGTTCAACTTAGAATTGTTTAACTTCATAATACTATGAGAGCAATGTACACTCAATAGAAATCGAACTTGAATTTTGAATTTTTTCTTACCTATTAATGTGGGCTACAATACTCTCCCATGATGCTGGGCAGCAGCAGATGCTGGGGCTCCCACTCACTCTGATCATGAGGGGAAATAACCAATATTCTGGAGTATGCTTTGTTGCTAATCTATGATGTTTACTAGGTTAGGTTCCTAGATATATATTCAGCATATAATGTATTCAGCTTACGATGGCTTCATTGGGATGTAACCTCATCACAAATTGAGATGCACCTGTATTTCATAGCACTGAGTTAAATGTTATTAAACAAGACTGTACCTATGGAAGGTGGAATTGATTCTTTAAGGAATCTCAAATTTTCCATAGATAAAATTGAGTGCTATGTTGAATATGCTTGCTTAAATGAACAAGTGCAGAATAGTAAATTGTATTGTAATGATGTGTCAGCAACTATTATTTGTATATGAGTTTTACCCAGTGCTAATTCCTCTTTACTTATGATCATATAACAGACTAATGTCTGTATGATGAATTGCAGCCATTGTACTCTCAATAGCTGTTTTTGAATGTCAAGCTGATATAGGTCTTAGATTAAAATAAAATTCCCAGGAAAAGTCTCAACAGTAAATAAGGTTAGAAATTGGCTCTAAAGGCAAAATTCTTCTCATTTTCCCTAACACATATAAATCTTATAGTGTGATTGAGTGAAGTTCACTAGCTGAAGAAAATCATGATCAATCAAGAAAAATAAGTTAGAACAAAATTTCTTTTGACCAGAATTGGACCCCAAAACATACATACTTTATAGCCACATTTGTTTTTAATAAGAAATAATACTCATAAGAAACAGAAATAGAGACAGGCAGAGATTCTTTTTGGTATCACCTAAATATTTCTCTTATATTCTAAAATATGAATAGCAAGCAGAGACCTAGTATGAAGTACTTTGTAAATATAAGAACTACAATTCATGTAGATTTCTCCAAATAATTTTTATCATCCAGGATTTCCTTTCCTGTAAATAATGCATGGCATTTCACCAAATATAGTGAAATATAGTGAAATGCGTAGCTGATCGCTAGTTACTAGCAAGTGGGCACCACAAATACACAGAGGTTATTTTATCTCTTCACAAACAGCTTCAGTTTAAGCAAAGGTTTTTTGGGGGGAAACTAGATGTCTTAGTATAAATCAAGAGATCCATGAATCTTTAAGTAAACACTGTGCCTCAAATCCATCATTTATATTGGTGTTACCAGCATTCCGGAAACACATGTCATAAGTGAGAAAGCCCCTAGCATAACCCTGTGCTTGGAGAAGCCAGAAAGTTTAATCCCCAAATAGATTAAACTAGACAGATGGGTAAAACTGTTTACGATGTTCGCAGAATGGCTGTTTCGGTGACATGCCTCAAAGAGGGCCCAGATGCATATGACCCATTTTAATTTTCCCTCTCTAAGGCTCTCTGCTTCACCGAGCCAAGCACAGCTCAGAAACAGGTCTGAATATGTCAGGAATGCATGTGCTCCAAACAGCCCCATTTATGACCTGTGAGAGATAAAGATCAGGGTAATGAATCCTGAGCAAACTCCTTCCAAACCAAATAAACATGTTCTTCATTTGAAGATTATGCCAAGCTATAAATGTCACATACTTTCAATTGCAGTTAATTTACAGTTATTCCTAATGTCAAATTTTCTTGATAAGTGAGATGAGCTTGGAGTATAAATTTGAAAATTCATTGTCTCAACTGTCAACCTCTTACCTGTTCCTGCAGATTTCAGTGATCTGTTTAGGACCAGCAAAGGGCAGAAACCATCCATCACTCCCCATGATCAACAGTTACAGTATGTGCCTCTTTCATTTTCCTGGAAAAGGCTAGATCATGCTGGTAGTATGGCTCTAAAACTGTGTTAAACAGTATTGCTAAAACCATAAACAAGTTGTAAGAAGAAGAAACTCAAAATGAAAATGCCTAGTACAAATGACAGTCTACAAGCAGGACCTTTTTCAAATCCCATTAATCCTTCCCAGCTCCCACCAAAGCATCTCCTTGTTTCATAATAGGGATAAGGATGAAGAAGAAGCCATTGCTCTGATTTGGTAAGAGACATCAGCTTCTCCACCCAGGCCTGCAGCCGACTCTCAGGGTGGGAACTTCCACCCTTTGCCCTTTCCTATTTATTCCTCAGCCACCAACCTGGGCCCTCCACCCACTCTTTCCTTCACTCACTGAGCCACACACTTGTGGAACTCTTTTTACTCTGTCTTTAGAGTTTTTTATAACTTAAAGGTTTAAAATCAAGACTAACTCAAATTCTACTAGCACAAATGTAGCTTCTGCATTTTAGTGGCAACACGAGAAGAAGCCAGGGTTTCTATCCCTGGAAGATCTGTGTAGTTGAAAATGAATAAAAGATAAGGAGGTTGTGAATGTAGCACAAGGTTCACAAGATTAGTATGCATGTAGCTGTTTATTCCCTCCAAGGCTAAACAGCTAAAGTCATTTCTTTCCAAACAAAGGTCTTTTAGGACATTTTTATTCAGTGTTCAGAATTTAAACTCTTGGCATCTTTAAGTGGCTCAGCTCGCTACTTGAGCTCCATTTAACCTTTGTACCCTCCCTCACATTTCCAAAAGAAGCAATTTCAAAATAATAAACTGTACCTGAAGGGCTGCAATCTATTTCAATAAACTTCTCTAATAAATAATCATTCTAAACATACAAGTTATCCAATCATGTTTTGTTTAAGAAAATGAACATTGTGAGCTTGGTTTTTATTAGCAAATGGAATTATCACAAGTTTTAGCTCTGGTGTTAAAAATAATCTATTTGATAGGAAAAATCAACATACTAAATTTTGATCTCAGTTGAAAAGCATTCAGATATATGTTGGTAATAAATTATCCAGTATATTCAAATATCATATTTTGAGTTTATTTTTTAATAAAAAATCGTCTTATGGAATATACATAGTAAAGAACAAATTGGCCATACTTCCTTTGTAAAGCATCATCCTGGAGTGAATTCCTCTTCTTCACCTTCACCTTAAACTTCTCCCTCTTCTTGTAGTGTCAGACCTGAACAATTGTGATGATCATATCCCTGAGTGTCAATTAGCACTTCTAGCCCCACTTCTCATATCTAGCAAATACCAACCCTCCTCAACTTCAGCTCCTGAATCTCTTTTCAGTGCAGCCGCATCTCCATACCCTAGTGCTATCTGCTGATTTTGATCTGAATTGTGTCTGATATGGATCACAGCGCAGCTTCTGTCTGGTTTTCCCACTCTCTGTTTTACTGACTTTGACATAATTTGGAGGGGTCTGTAGAATGAGCAAGGGAAATTGCTACTGATTCTGTTCCTTTAATGCCTCTTATTGTTGTCCGTTAGGATAAAATTTCCATCTTAAACAATATCCAAGGTCCTATAAGTCTTGCTCTTTGTCCATATTTCTTTATCTGCTTTATTTTAAAAATTCCTTAAATATAAAATCATTCTTGAAAATACCTCCTTTTCTGAATACATATTTCTGAAATCCACACTGTATGCCAGGTTATGTGTTAAACATTGAGAAATGGGTATGAATAAAGAGACCCTTCCTGGCCCCATATATTTCTGCTGTAATGAGACATCCTTTCTCATAACATGCCCCTTCTTGTATAAAAACTGACATGCACTTGTCTGTATCACACTAGAACTACCTCTGTAACAGAAAGAAGTGAGCTATGTTTATTCTGTTCACTCTTGTGTCCTCAGTCCTAGCAGAGAGCTTGTTACATACTAGGGATTCCAGAACTACTTGTAGAATAAATTATCCATGTTGTTCACACCATAAATTCATTAGATGCCCATTAAGAAAATGATAATACGGCTAGAGTTTTAAAAGGATAATTTTTATGTACCATTCCCTTAGTGGGGTCAATTGTTAACAAGGTATGCTAGTACTTTCTCTGAAACCTTTTGAATTTTTCTAACAGTCTTTGTTGAGTCTCCTCAGAAGCAGAAGCTGAGCCAAAGAGTTGGGATGCAGTTAACTGATTTGGAGAGTGATACCAGGAGAGACATGAAAGGTAATAAGACCTGAGGTAGAAAAGAAGGAAATCCAAGAAACAGACATGAACAAGTAGGTTGCCAATGTAGGCAAATGAAGCTCAGATTCCCTTTGAGGAATCATGTGGGGCATTCCTTAAAATCTCTTGGAAAATGACTGAGACACTAGTTTTTCAGTGATTCTTGTGTCTTATTGGTTGGGAGATAGCCTTAGAAGTATAAGGCTATTTTCACTTGTAGGCAGTTCTTTATGGGGACTGAGAAAAAAATATACCTGAGAATTCCCTCAGAAAGGAGACAGGGAGATAGAGGCATTTGATACAAAGAACTTTCTGTATAGTAGGGAACTTCCCACTGAAGCTGCAGGAGAACTCAGAACAGGCCTTGGGCAAAAGAGTAAACTACCTTAACATTAAAAATCTAAAATCTCAAGTGCCTACAGTCTTGTTTCTAGTATTCACATAATAGCAGATTGTAGTGTTACTAAATAATGAAAGATTTACAAGAAACTAGGATTCTCTGACAATCAGGAATCTTAGTTTTGGGTCTAATAACAGGGTCCTGGGTGGTAAGAGACAATTCAAACAAGTCAGAATGTTCTAGAAAAGTAACAGAGGATTGTGAGCATCTACATCAGCTTATACGCTGTCAACAAAACAACCTAAGGATTGAGCCAAAGGGCCAGATGCTACTTTTGGCAAGGGAGTTTTAATCTCTTTAACTGTCTTTCAAAAAAAGAAGAAACTTCTAGTAAACTGTGGTGGGAGGACAAAAACATTTTCCCACTCCATGTACTTCCTAATCTTTCCTAGGGCAGATTAATTCATAAAGCATACCTTTTTTATAAAAGAAAATTAATCATAAATTTCATTGAAGAAAACACTACACATGCACATGAAAAATTTGAGTAAAAATTTCTCCTTATGTAAAATAATAAATGCTTACATAACTATTGTATTTATAAAATAATAATAATAATTACTCATAGGCAGGAAATAGTCTTATACATGAAAGAGAAAAATTGAATAGAGATTAAAGGCATTTGTCTTTGAAATCCAAGAGTAAAAATATTAAAATACACAAAAAGCGAAGAGTACAGTCATGTATCACTTAACAAAGGGATATGTTCCAAGAAAAGTATCATTAGACACTGCTTTCAGTGCATGCCCATCATAGAGTTTGCTAGCCTAAACTGTCTAAGATGTCACTCCACAGTGCAATCTCATGAAACTGTCACTATATGTGGTTACTGACCGAAATGCCATTATGCAGCCCATGGCCCTATTTCCTCTCCAAAATCTACTAAAGTGATGGTAAAATAATAATAATGATAAATAAATAAATACCCACAAGGACAAATACAATGGTAAATTAAGTGACATAAGACAAGGAAAATAGTTTTTTTTTCCTGCTGTGAAATGAGAAGTAACAGATAATAATAAAGAAATCCCAAAATGTAAGAGCATATAAGAAAGAAACCAAGCAGAACCCAATGACTGTTGCCAGGAAACACTGCAGAGGATTCTGAAGTGGAAATGCATGGCAGCACTGAACAGAGGGGTGCAGTTTAGGGCTGAAAACACAGGAGTTGTAGAAACTCTGTAAACTCTTTGGACTCACCTTGCCTCACCCGTACTCTGCACCCATGTGGGTATGCTGGCAGGGAACAGGATTAGAAGATCATCAGTGAAGAGCTACCTACATAATTATTTGATCAAGTAAGATTCATCAGTAGATGTAAAATTCATAGGACAGAAAATTGTTGCAGTGTCACCTCTTGATTACTTATAAATTATTAAAAGGAAAAATATGGAATAAAAAAGCCAACAAAATGAAAAATATGGAGGCAACCACTTGGTTACAGTCAAAGTTTAGTCATAGTTTATATCATAAATAATGAGACCAAGTGATGCAACTACTTCCTGATGTGATGCACTTAGAATGAATGATATAGCTAAAATTATTTCTACTAAGAAGATATAACTTGAATTTAATCATGAAGAAACAATAAGATAGATACAAATTGTGAAACATTCTCAGAAAAATAGATTTTGACATTTCCTCCCCTCCAATACCATACGGAATAAGGGGAAGGGAGTAGAGAGAGTGTTCAGGGGTTAGAGTGATCCAAGTATGTATATGCATGTACAAATCTGTCCAAATGAAAGCCATTAATCTGTGTAACCAATAATGGAATGAAAAAATGCCAATTTTGCTAGTCACATAAAACAAGGAAATTTTTCTATGCAGCAGGACAATAAAGCGATATAATGATTAAATGTGATGCATGGGACATTATATTGACAAAAAGTAACCCAGAAAGCATCATTGGGACAACTGAAGAATTGGAATATGGAGTGCATACTGGATATAATATTATATTAATGTCAAGGTTCTTGAGTATGTTAACATTCTTGTGCTTATATAATAAAATGTATTTTTTTAAATTGCATTTGTGAATAAATAGCAAAGTTTCAGCTTAATGTTCAGATAGTTCTGTAAAAAATAAAATAAAATAAAAAGTGTTGATAAGCACATAAATGGCAAGTACCCAGACAATACCTGCAATGTATTCTCTGACTGTGAGAAGGCCACCCCACACATGCTAAATGAGTGACTTAGTGAGATACAAGGGGAATAACTTGGGTTATATGACCTGGTGATGGACAAGGCAGACACAATGAAAGTGGGCTGCTTCCAGGAGGATTTGGAGAATTGTGACAGGAGTGCTAATATTCACCATTTTGATTTTAGGGTCAAAATAAAACCTCTGCCTGATCTTTACAAGGTGATATACATGTGACACACAATGCCAGTGTGAGGATCTCATGTGGGAGCAAACAGATTGAAGCACATGACACAAAATGTTTTATTTTTTTCTTTACTGGCTTCCAAATTCACGCAACTGAGATATTGTTTTCAAATATACCTAAAGTACATGATGTTCTCCAAAAAAGACACTAAGAGATGGCCGTATTCCTAGATCCATTTCTACGTCAGTCACTATGTCATGGTAAAGTTTATAAAATAAGCTATAGATTGAAACTGAAAAGTAAAAACTAGAAAGATAAGTAGCCTGTTTCTAAAATATCAAAATTATGAGCTTTCCTCTGAATTCCTTGGTGATGCAAGAAATTAATCCAAAGCTTAGCAGTTAAATCAACTATTTCACTATCTTTTAATCTTGGAGGTCACAGATTTGGGACTAAGTTATAATATGAAGAGCTTGACCTGGGAGTCCTTGCCTGTATTTTCTTGTGAAGTTAGAGTTAGGTATCAGCTTGGGGTGGAATCATTAGAGGTTGGACTGGTCTGGCTGCTGACCAGGCTGTTGGCTGGGAGTTCAAATGGACTGTGAGTCGGAGTTTGTATCTTCTCTGGCATCTTGGCCTGAAGGTAGAATGACTTCTTACATGGTGTCCAGCTTTCCACGCAGAGAACAACTTAGAACCAAGGAGAATTTGCATGGTCTTTGTAGACATAACTTGAAATTTTCACCACTTCTCTTCTGCTTAATTCTATTATTAAATATTGCATCACTGAGATTGGCACAGATTCAGGGATAGCCAACATAGACTCCTCTCAAAAGGTAAAATAATAAAGAATTTGTGATATGTTTACAAACCACTCTGTTCAACTATGGAGTTATAAACACTTTTGACTAGCATTCTACAAGGCCCTTACTGGGTGAGAAACAAAAGATGAGAAGCTGGCTTCTCCTCACACAATTAAATAAGCAGGTGAAGTGATATTCTGAGACTGTCTGCAGAAGAAATATTAAACAGAAAGAAGGGCTGACAGATGAAAAGGTATGGATAATGGATGGATAAATGGATAGATTTATGTAGATAGCAATGACAGAAGAACAATTTGAATGAATCAAAGCATAATATGATTGCCTACCTGTGACAGGACTGAAAACATTGTCTAGAGGATACCTATACTAAAATCAAGACTGATTTAAAAAAAAAAATGACTAGATATAGTGAAACTAGGGAAGAAAGTAAGCTATGAAATAAAGAATGCTTAATAGTCATGGTGAGAAATGAAGACTTGCACAGGTAAAATTTTACTAAGAAATCCATCTGTCTTGGCCAGCAGCTCAAGGCTAACCAGAGTCAGTAACACAATGTCAGCACATGGGAGGAGTCAGAACATCTGAAAATGGGAATCAAAAAACTTGGTAGAGGACAGCAATTAGATGATTTACTCCAATTTACAAATTTGTGCTCATATTACATGTGTTCGTTAATTTTCCCAGTTAGGGAAATTACTAGGATACAGAACCAGACTGAGATAAGTACTAAGATAATGGGAGGCAATATGAGAGGTACTATCCCACTTATTTAAAAATCTAAGAGCTACAACTGGGCTAGTCTTCCAGTTACAACATATGGCTTTGAGACATGATTCCCTCATCAAGAAAATGGAATAGAACTTGTCATCATGGACAGATTGTTAGGAGAAAAAAATGATGGCGATGGGCATATTATGAGATAAGAACAGCAAGTACCACTACATTTGGAGTGCTCTGAAAGCTGCAGTAGCATTTGTTTTGCTCCCTGGATTGATTCCATCTGTCTAGTTCTGCTGAGAATATTTTGACAGTGGAAATTTACTAGATGAGGCAACCTCCAAAATGTACCAATATTTATGAGTCAGACTATCCATGATGAAGGAAGGATCTTAGGTGTTGGTTTGAGGGAATTGGAACTGAAATATTGTGAAGGCAATACTAAGAGGCTTTAAGTAGATCTTTGATGATAAAGAAGCTCATATCAATTACTGGGACCTGAGAAAGGGGAGACTTCTTGGTTGTGACTCAACAGAGAACAATCAAGATGACTGGTAGGTGAGGTAATTGTTAACTCTCTGCTTTGCTAATTAAAGTAGATGGGGAGTAATGGGGACATTAATTTTGTTCATTCACCTGAATCTCTTTCAGAAATGGGAATTCCTTTTGAATCCTAGATGAGAGCAATTCGCTGCTTGACATGCACCCAAGTGGGTATGAAAAATATGCCTTCAGGCTGAGTGATATATGAATCAGATGTCAGGCTTCACATGGTAAAATGGGGATATTACCTTTTAATTGCTCTGGGAGATAGAAAAGCCATCTAACACTGGAGTGCGGCAATCACTAACGCATCAACATCAAAAGGAATCGTATTTGAAAACATGAGGAGGCAAAGGGAAGATCAAACGTTTCTCTACCTCACTCACCTTTGCATTGATGTGCTTTGTGTGTCCATTTCAATATCTCTAACACTTTCTTTTAAGTGGACCTGAATTCTTTTCTTTTTTCTCAGGAGGTTCCCTGCCATTGTGCTGGATAAAAACAACTTCATTTATAACCCATTCTCAAGTTTAGTTGAAGTGTGGGGCAAGCCTGAAATCAAACTGCCCATTGCATCCAAATTCTGACTATTACAGCTATGCAAATTTGAGACTGCTCTTTCATATTGCTGATGCAAAAAATATCATGAGAAACTTCATGGAGTTGTTTAGAGATTAAATGAAAGAAGTCCTTGCACAACTATTTCAGTTGCTGGCATACAGTTACAGTTCAAGGGACATTACCTATCATCATGCTCACCCATGGCCAAAGAGCCCCTTATTCCCATTAGAAATGCTGTTCTAATACAGGTAGAAGCATGGTCAAAGGCAGGACAGAGACAGGGTCAGTGTGAAGATGTCATATCCTCCCATGTGCCATCTCAGGTTGCCTCCTTTTCCATATTCTGTCCATCCATCTCACGGCTTTCAAGTGCAAGGGATGGTTTTGCTGCCAGCTTGATTTCTGGTCTGAACTGGTGGTTGTGTGTTTTTCTTGAAAATATGGCAAATCCAGGAATTTAGTATATTGAAGTTTCAAAAAATAGCAAAATTCATCTCCAAGCAGAGCTGTAAACTCTCTCTGGAGTACATAGTATTGTCCTCTGATCACAAATGTTGCAGAAAATACAATGAAACAAGATTTATTTTCAATACTATAGATGGCCAAAGAGGAAAAAAAGATTAGGGATTTTAAAGGTGACCCTCTGATTTCAGAGAGGCTGATTTCTTTTTTTTCCATTCTCACAGTGTAACAGCCTCACTCCGAGATTTCTGAGTATGCAGTCTCTGTTTTCTGTGGGCTGCTGCCAACAGATGGCTTATTTTGAGTGGAGAGAAATATCATTAAGGAACAAAGAGAAATTAGGCCTAAATAGGAAATTAAATATGTTCTTGGGATTATAACTGATGATCAAGGAGTTGCAAACCAGTGATTTGCAGCTTAATATTTTGCCTGCAACCGATACCCACTGTTTTAAAGGAACCTTAATATTAAGAAGGCTGTTCTCACACCATGCAATTTATTTGCCTTTCTGTCTTGCCAGAGCCTTCACTAAACATCATAATTTCCCCTAGAATCTTAAATTGCAAGACGAACAAATAATACTCATTCCCTTCGTGGGGAAAACATCCTTTGATTGAATTGTCTCCTTCCATCCCAGTCACTGCAGTGTGCGTGCCCCACGTCAGAGATGGGAAATAGAGTTGAGCCTACTTGAAAGCACAGTATAAATTAGCTTCTAAATGAAACAGTTAGAAGGAAAACATTTCAAATGACAACCAAACTCTATCAGCTCCTAAAGTACTGGAGGATCTCTGAGGAATGCAGCATGAAAATGAAGACACAAAAACCCAGACTGTGACCCCACCACTGCTCAGTGGGATGAGGAATTTCCCTGGGGGCTTGGTGGACTGGAAATTGAGCTACGTCTCCTCTGAAAACTAGCTATTACCAGTGATTTTTTTTTCAGCTACACATACCTCTTATTTTGCCTAAAATTAATTAAAGAAAATATGAAGCAATGCCATCTGTAGCAACTAAATGATACATAGCTCTGTCCTAAGTTACATTAGGAAACTGACATACATATGGGGCAGGTTAGGTTCTAGATGGATTGTTTGGACACCTAGAGTTTGTCAGACCCCTGCAGCACTGTATTAATATAGTCATGACAAAATTCACACCGAGGCCTTTTGGCCATAGGACTGACTATGTTTGCAGGTGACAACACCACCAGAAAATCTAGTCTTGAACAGATTCTCTGTTACTCAGAACAAATTAGTATTGTACTAATTTATCTCTATGTTATCTCTATGACATAATTCTGAGTATCCACAGAAAAATCTAATTAACCCATTCCATCCTAGATATTAAGTGACAGCCTTCTCAAAACAATCGGGAACCATTCTTTCTATGGGAAATAGTTCATATTCTTGAAATAAGAGTCCAGGTTATTTTCTAAAGCTCAATTTGTAGCTATATGAGCCCTTTTGCTGTGCTGCTGTCATCAATGCTGCAACCAGGCACTAAAGCAAACTATGTGACCTCAGGGAAAGAATCAACATGATTATAAAAATCTGTGCCCCAAATCTAGAAACTGGGAAGTGGCTGGCCTCTTAGCTATAGGTCACTCTGTAGCTGTGGTAGAGCACATAATGCTCCCACTTCTCCTCACTCTTGACACATGCCTTTACCATGAGGTTTTCACCATATGGAGAGAATGATCAGTACTTTTGGTTGCTAACTTTACTGAACTGAGAAATGCCTAGGAAATTGGCAGAACACATGCTGGATGGTATGGCAGCAGGATTTTCTGTAGAGGACTGGTAAGTGAATAAGTGGATGGAATGGGGCAGAGCTGGCCCATGTGTGAGCTATGCCATCCTATTGGCTGAGTCCCAGATGGAGTGAAAAAGCAGAAGGTAGAATCTAGTGCCGGTGCTCAGCTCCTCTTGAGCAGGTGCATTTTTCTGCTGCTGTCACATGAGGACATCAGTATCCAGGTTCTTTAGCCTCTGAATGTGGACTTATACCAGCCCTCCAGCAGTTCACAGGCCTCTGGATTTGAACTAGGGTGGCATTCTTGGGTTCTCTAATTCTGAGTCTTCCAGTCTTGGATTGAGCAAGTATCAAAATCACTAGCCTACAGTTGGTCATTGTGGACCTATTCAGCCTCTGACTGTGTAAGCCAATGAGATAAATCCGCTCTTATTAATATACAGTATATTCGTTCTGTTACTACGAAAAATCCCAACTGACTCAGAGGGTAACCTCACTTGCCCCTTGACTCTGTGTTCAGCCATATGACTTGCTTTGGCTGGTGAAATACCAGCAGATGTGATAGAAGGAGAGTTTGGCAAAGCACCTGAGTGATTGGACTTCCTCGGGCCTGGAACTCTGCCATCGCCATGAGAACATGTCTAGGGAAGACAGTGTGTCCTAGGAAAAGGATGGAAGACAGGTTGGACAGACCCAGCTGATCTGGCCAGACTCAGCCCTGGTCCAACAGTATGGGCCAACTCTCAGATATACCAGCTATCACAGCTGAGTCTGACAGAGCCCTGTAACCTGAATTGCTATCCCATCAATTCACATGTCAATTATTTGTACCCACTGTGCTTCGACACTTAATTGGGAAGTATCATTGTTTCAAATCACTACTTAAAATTGTAGAATAACAACCCAGGGAATTGAAAATAAAGAGCTTTACCTTATTGTCTAGGTAGAAATCATTTTTAAAAGTTGTCATTCTTTGTAGCAGGATAGCCTATCATTTCACTGCCTGCCAGGACTTAAAAGTCAAGGAAATGACATTCCCGGCATTTGGGCTATATATAAGCCTTCAATGGCTGTGGCACAGAAACCTAAAATGTCTGCTTGCAGTGTCATTAAAATCACAGTAATGAACTTTATTGAGGGACTATTATATGCCAGGCACTTTTTGCAATATACAACTAAATCCCTAAGTGGGGTTTTAATTATCTACGTTGAGCAGGTGAGGAAACTGATATCCTTAGGAAAATAAATAACGTGCTCAGGGACCTACAACTAATAAATTAGAATATGAGTGCATTCATTTACTTTCCCTTTATTGGGTCAAAATACTTAACACCCCCAGGTTAATGAGATTTATTCTGGTGTACAGTTTTGAGGTTTCAGTCCATGGCTGGTTAAGTAGAAACAGAACAGCGGAAGGGTCTGGCAGAGGAACACTGCCCACCTCACACAACCAGAAAGCAGGAGAAGGAAGAGAACAACCTGGGACAAGAATACATCCTCTAGGTCATACTCCATGAGACTCACCTTTCCCAACCTGGCTCCACTTTCTATACAGCATATTCAGCTATGCACGCATCAGTGGACAAATCACTGACGAGCATAGCCTCCCCGTGACCCAATCACCTTCCAAAGCCCACACCTCGGAATACCTGATATTTCTAGGTGATGCTTTAGATCTAAGCCATGGCACTGAGTACCTGACTCAACCCAAAATCTAAACTATGCCATACTTCCTCTATTCATCTTAAAACTCCAAATAAGAAAATTTAGAGACAAGCATTTTTACATAAAATATTCCAATAAGCTACACAAAGGGATGTAAATTGTGATCAATTCTTGAGAAATGAAAAAATTCTTAACTTAGACATGTACCTAATTATCACAGCTTGCTCCAGGTCAGGGACAACAGCACAGACACCCCTCAAGAAAGGCGCTCTTCAGCATTTCCTACATCCTTCTCTTTTGCCAGAGCCCAGAAGACAAAGCCGTTTGCTGGGATTTGAAGAGCTCTGCTGCAAAGAAAATGGGCCAGGCCTCCCCATGAACTTCAGTCACAAGTACTGGGCCTGCAAACAGAGTCAGTATTATTCACCAAAGAATGATTAAGTTCCCAGCCAACAGAAAGCCAAAGGTCAAGGCCTCTATTTTTAAAGAAATCACTTGGCTGTTTGATGAAGCTTACAATAGTAAATATTGTGAGAACCAATGATTCTGTGGAAATTGTGTTGAGGAACAGATTTCAGAGAAGTCAAAATCAGTCAAGTGCCTAAAATAATAGAGTTTTCAAAGTACATTTTTATTCTGTCTTTTCAATCTTCTTTTAGGAGTCCAGCTTTGAAAGTATTGGAGCAAGTATTGCCTCCTTCTAGAGCCTTTCTCAGATAATACAATCACCTGTAGAAGTGCCTCTTCCCTCTAAAACCCCTGACAACTATGGCATCTCCCCTCAGCCCTATTTTCTAGAATGGCTTAATAGTTCTGTGGGGTTCCTAGGACCTTCCTCTTCCTAGTATAACGATGATAATCACTTCTGACAAAAGTATCTACTATGCGATGAGCCTTTCTGTGTTGTTGCATCTCCTTACCCTAGGAAAGAGGGACTACTATGACTTCATGGAGGAGAAACGGAGGCTAGCAGAAGTCACAAAACTTGTTTAAGATCACACAGCTGAGCTAGGATTTGAAGACAGTCAGTCTGACTTCAACAGTCCTTACTGTTGCCATCTCCATAGACTTCACCTCCTGATAGCTTCTCTTGTCTAACCTCAAGGTACCTGGCACATACTGAGCCACAGAGAAGGTTCTTGCCTGCAGGATATATAGTGGTTTCAACCTCAGAAGTTTCCAGCAATTACCAGACACTCCACCTAACAATAGTGCTTGTGTATCCTGGTTCAATGTTTCCATGTGGTGAGAAGGAAGGGAGAGCATAATACGAAGGCCTGTAGGCTATGTGCATATATAAGTTGCAGAGATTCATTTCTAACCTGTTTTCTGAACATTTATAGAGCAAGGATCTAGGAACTAAATTTACTTAACATCTTCCACGAATAAGGTACTATACTGGGGAATAAAGAGATACAGCTAAAAGAAAAATAAATGTTTTCTCAGAAACATTTTATTGAGAGGCAGAAAATCTATTATAAATATATATTGAATAATATGTTGAAGAATTAACTAAATGTTCCAGATTTCTAAAGAAAAGTGTGAAGTAAAACCTCAATATTCCACAAGATGCTGCTTTGGGGCATATGAAAATGTGTCAGTCATACTATAGATTCATAATAATATGAAGAAAATTAAAGACAAGCTCTTCCCACTAAGTTTGGGCTGCTTGCCCATGAATCACATCACATCACATCCTATGAATACCAAGCTGCTGAAATTCATCAGGGAAGAGGCTTCAGTACTTGTCTATTTGGCTCACTCCTTTCAAGTTTTAAATTTTCAATCAATATCTAAATTTCTGCTCTGGTTAGTATAATTTGAATGTTATAAATTAAAGGTAAATGAAAGATATTACAGAAAATAGTGTGGACAAAATCTTTTTTTTTTTTTTTTGGAAAGATATTGTTTTCTATGGCCCAGTTTTACAGTGTTTCTTGAGGGGAAAAATGCCACTTGAATATCCATTTAGTATGTCAATGTAACTAATGGTAAATTAATAATTTCTTCCCCAGAATGTATTTATCTTCATGAATTCTCTGTCTCTGTGAATAGCAGTATTGTGGACTGAATTATATCCCTAAGGTGTCATGCACTGAAGGCCTAACTCCCAGTACCTCAGAATATGGCTCTATTCTGAACTAGGGTGGTCTCCTAGGTCAATAGGATTGGTGTCCTGATAGAAAGGGGTAACTTGTAAATAGACATGCACCCAGGGAGAACATCTGGAAAGGAAGGCAGAAAAAGAGATGATGCTTCTAAGTACCAAGGAATGCTGACTGCTGTCAGTGAGTGGCATGATCTGGGAAAGGGGATGGAGCAGGTTTTTGCCAAGACCCTCGGAATGGACCCTTCTGACACCTTGGTTCTTCAGTGCTTAGCCTCCAGAACCAGGACAAAGTAGTGAGTATATTGTTTAAGTGACCTTGTTTGCAAAACCTAGTAAAAAGCTGAACAAATTCATGTGTACCTCCCCCAGGCCAATTTGCCGTGGATTTTTCTTTAGTCATCATCCTCAGCGTCTGAGCTCAAGGTGTGTTTTATTTGCTCCCCTCTTTTTCACACTCAACGCATCGCTCTGGGTTCAGCTGCACATAGTTCTCTTGTTCTCTTTAGAAATGCTGCAAGGGACTATTCCCTGCTTTCTCTTCAGATCCCTTGCTTCACCACCCAAACCATCCTACTCTATGGTCAACGCAATCTTTCTAAATTTCAAATATGTTGTGTCACTCTTTCTGTGAAATTTGCTGCACAGTGTAGGGTGGAATGACCTTGGGAAATCTTAACCCTTTAGCTACCATTCAAAGCCAGTTGTGGTTTGGTCCTCACCAACTATATAACTCTCCCCTTCTCCACACTTGAGCAACATTTCCCCTCATGATATCCCCACACCAAGCCATGTGCCAAAATTTGACAGCCACTGCTCTCTCTCATTGCTACATCTTTACATATTTTTCCTATGTCCTATACATGAAGTTCCCTTTCAGCTGTAACTCTCTTGTCATCAATGTTTCTTTCCTATCTAAAATCTAGCAGTGTTCACTAGTAGCTTCTCAATAAGAATTTACTACATGAACATGTGAAGACAGAATTCTACTGGTTGGGATATGAACCATCAGTATACTGAACAACAAGGAAAGAAACACACCTGAATTAAATCAGCAAATTGGTGGAAATATCTTTAATCAAACCTTTAGCTTATTCAATTCTGCTTCAATATTTAAATAAGAACCTCTTGAATGAGAAACACATGTACTTGATACAACAGACATCAGAAAAACATTTTTTTAATATTGCTGACACAGTCCACATTACTGCATGCTTGGCTCACGTTTAATGTGATATTAAAGAATTGGCAGGGCAAGATGATTCTTAGATAATACCTTATGCATTTGTGTTACTGATGAACACTCACATCCTCCTATAGTCAGCTTAAGCCCCGCATACTCTTCCTGGCCACTTATTTGAGTCCCTCTCACTTTGGGTAGAGTTCCATACCTTTCCTAAATCTCCTGAGATTTTGAAGCTTAGCAAAACAGATCTATTTATCATTGAATTTGTTTATGTACACACACATACACACATACATAAATAACACTAAGCATTGCTTGAAAGGAAAAAATACAAGAGTCATCTATTAAGAAAAAAGATGAGAAACAATAAATTGTTTTATTACCTATTTAAGAGACAAAAGTATAATTTTAACATAATTTATATTTTTTCATTTATACTTGCAATTATAATTTTGTGTGGCAAATATATATAATACATAATATAATATTATATGTACATAAATAAAATACATATATATAATTAGTACAAAATAAAGCAAGAGTAACAAATGTATTGCTGTCAAAAAGAATGCTATATCAGTTTCCTACTTAAAATCATTTGGTTTCTTTATATTCAACCTATATTACCCATGTATTTCTTCAGCATTTCTTAACTAAAAAGATTTTATTCATTCTCACTTAAAATATGTACTTTCTAAAGGTCACAGGTAAAAGTATTAGCTTTGAAAAACCCAAACTTTTATATTTTTCAAGGGGGCCTTGCTCTTTTCTCAGAGTTTTTAGGTCAATTTCAAATCTACTGAAAGTTTTGCTCTGAACAAGGATGTTTCACTTCACAAACTGTGGCTGGATCAGTTGACTCATTTGGAGATCTGCCAAATATCTCACACTCAGCATGCTCAGACTTGAGCTCTGTACCTTTTGTTTTGCACCGATATCTTCCCTGAAGTTCTAAAATAGGGTTAATAGAATTATATTTTACACAGTCCCTGAACTAGAAATCTTACATTCCTCTTGAATTCTTTCTTCTTCTACATCTGGAATTAACCAGTAAGTCTTGGGGAGTCTACCTCAGAGGCACATTTGGAAGTGATGTTTTCAGTCTCCAAATAGAACCCTTTCTTGTATCAGCACCTTGCAGCATATTTCGCACATGCACACCCACACATCATTGATGCTCAATACATGTGTGTTTGGCAACTTAGTACATGTGCATATTGAATTGAATTTTTTTCTTTTTCCTTCTTGGACAACTACAGTAATTCCCTAAAAGAACGTCCTAATATACATCAATTTACTTTTTATTTGACCTCCAAACTTACTACACGGGTTATTTTTCTAAAATATATGCCATGATATCATTCCCTCTTCAAAAAATTTGATGGATATTATTTTCCATGAGAAGTCAAGCAGGCACTTTGCTAAGTACTGGGATATATTGATGAGCAAATAATGGACTCTGTATTGCAAGACAGGCATTAATCAAACTACTTTAAGCCAAATCTGTAAGATACTTTGAAAGCAGACAACTAGAACCATGACCCAGCTTGGGAGCTGGGGTGGGAGAGGTGTATGCTTTCCACAGTAAGAGTCGTAAGAATTGTGGTGTGAAGAGTGAGTGGGATTTCATAGACAAAATGAGAAGACAGTTTGTCTTGAGTGAGCTGCACATGTGAAACTTGAGATGGAAGGAAGTGTGGGGCCTCTGGGTGTCTCAGAGGAAAGCCAAGGGTTCGGCCTGAGAGGGATAGGGGTGAACAGTGTGCGCTGCGGTTGTCAGTATGAGCATTGCACATCCTTTGCTGATTGTGCTGAGGTTTTATATGATTGCTTTCACTGATTTCTTTTTATCAAACAAAAAACAAACTCTAAAAATAAAGAGGTATGTCTAAGGATGGAAAGGATTGAATACATACAGATCAGAACCAACAGAAAGGCCCCCAGAAGCAACAGTAGAAATTATTCAAATGTTGCTGCAGTGTGAATAAAAGATAAATTTCATTCTATCAACAAATCTTTTCATAGTTACAATTCACTGTTTGATTACATCTTTTTTGCTACTTAACCCATATACATAATGGACATTTTCAACATACTAATATGATCACTTTCTCCTTTAAGCCTCCTATTCTGCAAATCAAAGATAAAAATACAATTTAAAATGTGACAAAAGCAAGAGCATCCTACCCTGTTTCTTACTTTTTAATTAACACTGAGGCCTTTGAAATGAGTGCTTCTGCAGATATTCAATGCCCTGGGCCCTTAAAGTAACGGAATCCGCCTTCCTTTCTCTCAGAGTCGAGGAATGAGTATAGCTACCCAGTCTCCTTATTTGTGCCATGAAGAAAACCCATGTGAAAGTCCTAAAAAGAGTCTCACCATCTCCACTTCCAGGCCTTCCAGTAAAGAACAAACACAGGAGTGGCATGGCATTATCGACAACTGCCAGCTTGAAAAGTGTTTTTTTTTTCCCCTTGGGCAAACATATTAATCTGTACACTTGCTGAGGCTGCTTGTTAGACTCAAGCCCCTGAAAATCAGAAGTGCTGATGAGGGGGAACAGGACAGCACAGAAGTCTGGTCAAATTTCATGGACCCTGCTGCCTGTTGCAATTTTATTGTCCTTATAATTGCAATAATAAATAAAACACCATGGCCTTCAGTGTCCACAATGAATCCTCAAATTATTGCTTCAATTTTAGTCTAGCTCCCACTCTTCTGGGAGCAGCATCCTCTCACATCTTACCTTGTGAGGTGGCACATGTGACCTGTGTTTCCCAGAAAAAGTCCCGTTATTTGCTGATAACATTTCTGAAGAGATGTTTTTCTTATTTTCTTGTTGCCAATTTATTTTTATCCCTAATTACCGAATATGAACATATTTGAAACAAACATGCAGCCTGAAAATACATATGAGAAGACAGACACTAAAGTGCAAGAAATGCATAATTGGAAAGGATTTGATTAGGAAAGGATAGTACAGTCTGTCTTGTGTGCTGCCTTCTGTCATCATCCATTATGGCCCACTCGCTTCTGATGAAGGATTCCTTGTGGATGCAGCCAAGGCAAGATTGAGTAGTGATGGTCTCATTCCAATAACCTGGGATTTACTCAATTCTATATAAAATAGTTCTTTAATATCACAGAGTAAAACCCTGGATCCCAGTCACATAGGAGGGGGAGTTGCTAAAATATGCCTAGCTGGCCTCGTCTGCACAATTTCTGATTCAGCAAGTCTGAGTGGGGTCTGAAACTGCATTTCTAACAAGTTCCAGAGTGATACTGATGGTATGGGTCTGGGCTTTACATTTGGAGGACACTTGGTATAAAAATTATACTGTCCCTCACTACTAATGTACTGGAAAAGTATATTTAACATATTGGGATGGGAAGATCTGGTTATATAAAACCATCCAAAGAATCAGAGTCTCCTAATTAAGAATTGAATTTAGAGTTGTATTTAGAAGTTGAATTTAGCATTGGTAAGAATTTAGAATTTAGAGTAGAATTTAGAGTTGGTGAGATATTTAAAGCACAAGCATAGCATGCCTTGGAGAATTTAAGTGACTTATCCAAGGTCATATATGAATTAGCAACAAGGCTAAGGATATGATACCTTCTGAATTTCTATGTCATTGTTTTATTTGCTCTCCCACTATCTTGGTTATACAGGAAGTTTTTCTCAGGGAAAACAGTGTCCTATTTTAAAATTAACCAATGAATTGGGTAAATCTGGTTATTTTAAAATAAATTACGTATTACTTTAGTTAACGTAAGAAGTTTTAGTTTTCATTTCAGTTATGTTTTTGTCTCGCAATTAATTTGCACATAAAGCCACAGACTTGGATGTATATTTTTCAGAGAGATTTTAAGAAAATCTAATTTGGATTACTATGCTAAGAAAGATAAATGACTACATGCAAGAAAATGCGGTCACATATGGTCCTGAAGTTCTGCATCTCATTCCAGAAAGGGTTTCAAAGTTGTTGAAGCCATATTTATTCCATTAATGCAGTATAATTTGTTGTACATATAGATTTTCCTATTTGAGACAACTAACTCCGAGTTTGCCTCATTGTTCTGTACACTTTGTTAACTCCACAAAGTGGTTTTTACTCACGTGGTCTGTAGATTTGGAGTGAAGGAGAAAAACCAAAAGCCAGAAACAGAGAAGATACAGAGACAAAGACAGGGGAAAGACAGAGACAGAGAGAGAGTCCTACTTCACAGAGCCAAGATGTTTCCTGCTGCTAAAACTATCACTCTACAGTCTAAAGGGTGGGTTTCATTTGGCTCACAGTTTCAGAGAATCGGTCCATTTTCGGCTGGCAGAAGGGCATGGTAGAGCAAAGCCACTTAGTTCCCAATGGCCAGAGGCAGAGCAGGGCAACATTTCTGGAGAGAAGGGAGCCAGGGACCATACAAATATCCGCAGTCAAGACTTCGTGCCGCACACAGACACACCCAGTCGTATGCCTTTCCAATCTTCTAGGTAGGCCTCAAGCCAATCAAGTTGACACAATTACACCTAACCACCATATGCAGCAAGGATTTAGTACCTCTGTAATTTCCATCCCCCTCCACCATCATCATGCTGTCCCCATCAACGTATCACAAATAATCCATATGGAATTAGTATCTTCACATGTAAATATAGCTTCTGGATAAGTCTCTTATTTCTTCACACTCCCCAACCACATCTCAGACCAGTTCTTTCCCTGCCTCTCAACCACACAGTCACTTCCTATCCCCTTTAGACTGTAGAGATTTTATCTGCAGCTATGCTGGCCTACAAGAGGGCAAAGAGCCTACTATACGACACTGTGTCTCAATTTACTGTTGTCCCCCGTCCTGGTCATTTGGATGCCCAGACCTGGGTTTCTTAGGGAGAGATAGAGGGAGAGGAGGAAGGGGAGGAAGAGGGGAGGGGGGAATGAAGAGAGGGGGAGGGGAGAGGAGGAGACACACAGGGAGAATGTGATTCTAAAGTTTTATTTTTTTCTTAAGTGACACTTAAGCATCAAAACTGTCTTAGAGCATCCCACCTAGTAATACAAATGGGAAAAATTATGTGAGCTTAACATATGTTTATATATTACATATACAGCATCTCTTTTATGTAGCACTTTCCTAGTGTGTAAAATTATCTTGATCCTTGTACATTGTTTCTTTTCACTTTCTACAGTTCACTTAAAAAGATTGGTCTAGAACTGGGCCACCAAATAGTTCCTCTCAAGGAAAATATCATTTCATCATATCATACAACTCTTGGAATAAGCCTGAAAATCCTTAGGGAGAAACATTGATTTCATTCAAAGGGCACACCCAGCATCTTAGCATTACTATTAGTAGGAGATTGCCTTTACATTTAATTTTGGTTACTTTGCCTGAATGATGTCCTTGTACCCATTAAAAGTGAAAATTAAATCCACTCACATAAAAAAACAATGAAGACACAAAAACAGTATAGTATAAAACACAAGCAAAACCAAAAACCTACCAAGCAAGCACCAGGCTCACAAGGAGAATAGATAGACATACTTATTGCCCAGGAACTTCAAGCTGAAACCAGGGGCAAATATCACTTCAGGTCCAGAAATAACCATAGGTTTCCGTCTTTCAAGTTCTTTTACTGACAAGGGAAACCTGGGAATCCTGAGTGAAAATAAAAGACATCTGCCTAGGCCATAGAGATCATAGCAACATCACCAGGACGAGAAAAGGATTTCTGAAAACCCAACTTCTGCCTAGAAGAGTGTCTGATTCTGGAGAATGATAAATTTAATATAAGACAGTGTGTTTATTTGTGACTTTAAGTGGCTTTTATGTATGCTTAGTTTCAGTTATGTTTTGCTTTTTTTTATGTATTACAATTTTACTTCATCCAGAAGCTATATTTACATGTGAAGGTATGAATTCCATCTGAATTATTTGTGATACCTTGATGTGGACAATTTTGCTCATCCAATTGATGAGTAAAAATAAAATTAAAATATTGTACTTTATTGATCTACTTAAAAACTGCATTTCTCAGGACTAGGGGGGTAGCTTAACAGCACAGCACCTGCCTGGCAAGCACAAGGTCCTGAGTTCAATTCCCAGCACCAAAAAAACAAACAACAACAACAACAAACTTTCCTTTCTCTATCTTTGCCAGTGATAATCCCAAATTCATTATGTTTTTTTCTACCATATCAAAAATCTAGCTAAATCCAGCAAAATATTCTGTCTAATCATGAGATTGGAACAAAATAGACAAAAAATACAGCAATTCAATAAACTGGAGAATTTTATATGTCATGTGCTTCTGAGGTTGATAGATTTAGCATAATAAAATATAAGATATCTTGTTAAATTTGAATTTCAGATGAAAAATAATTACCTTGACATAAATATATCCTAAATGTTAAATGTTAGCAAACATACACTAAAATAATTATTCTTTGTACATGTGAAACTCAAATTTTTTTAAAAATCATACTTTTTTCTGGTAACTTAAATGTGCCAATTTAAAAGTGTTTAACTGAAATGTCACTTACTGGTAAGTTAATATTAACTTACTACACTATATACATTGAATTCTTATCCCATAGAACTAAATTTGCTCAAATCTGCTACACGAAGAAAAATTCAATACTCAGTGCATATATCACTTACAATGATTTATTTCCAGTGTGTACAGTAAGAGACTAACTTGCAAAGGACATGTGTTTTATTTAGATATTCACAAAGTACATTCCAGGTAACACAAGATAAACCAAGCATGAAGACATCAGACTCTTATAAATGCAATACATGGATCGTTTGCATGTCAGCAGTATTCACTTAAACTGATATTTTCTGGGTGCATAAGTATTTTGTTAAGTTGTCTCCCTGTGGCTGACAGAATGATAAAGAAAGAGACCTCACAGGAAAAGAGACAAAGGAAAGAGAAAGAGTAGTAACCGAAGTGTTTTGGGTAGCACTCACTGGGTCTGGGGCTCCATGTCTATATTTCTCCAATCCACATTTTAATGTGATGTATCTGGGAAGTATCAAAAATAGAAGTGTGTATATGGTGCTTTGGGATTTTTCTCTTTTAGCCATTCACAGAGTCATAAAGCAATGAAGTTTTTATTCTCTTGAAACAGAGCAGCTATCTAACCTGAAAGGCTAAAGACCACTCATTCCTTAAATTCCTATCTATGCTCAAAGTCCTTTTATCGTAATAAATTGAAGGAGAAAAAAATGTTAACAAAGGAAAAGAATTAATAGCTATTTATTCCTAAAATAGTTCTAAGAACGGCAAAATATAATGGGTCTTCAAATGCATCATATTCTAATTTCCTTACCCAAAACACTAAAATTGTATTATGTTTCACAGTCGACAGATATATGTATTGGTCTCTCTTTAACATTTCTTGCCATGTTTGTAAAAAAATGTAATAAAAATTGCTCTACTTTTAAATTCTCAATGTGTAAAATTCTAATTTGTTGATGAAAAATTCCTCAGTAATTTGCATAAAATGAAGTTTTTAAACTTAGATCAATCAGCCGGTTGGGGGTGGCACACTCCTGTAATCTCAGTACTTGGGACGCTGAGGCAGGAGAATTGTTCACAAGTTTGAGACCAGCCTGGGCTTCAAAATGAGCTAGCTTGAACTGCCAGCTTGAACTGCATGGTGAGACCCAGTCTCAAAAAGACAAATTAATAATAATAACTAAATAAATAAAACCCTTAAAACATGAAACATTTTTCTTTTTAAAAAGTATGCAATAATAAAGAAAAATGATAAATGTGCTAAATAAATGGTTTCTTTAATAAATATATATCCTAATAACTACAATAGCTAATATTGCTAGTAAATTCATTGGAATGTGCATTCAACAGAATATTATATAACCGTGGAAAAATTCACACATGCATATGAAAAGTAAAAATAATATTCATAATGTTTTAATAAGAAAAACACCTTATTAAAATGTGTATATTATGTTGCCCAATAAACATGCTATAGCAATGCTAGAAGTATAGCATTATACAGGAAGAAATTACCCTGAAATTACCCTGTGCTTAGGTTACCATAGTCTAAGAATTAGGTTGAATTATGGTCAGAAAACCTTTAGCCAAAAGCTCTGTCTTCTTCATCAAATGGACCTCAGCTGTCCTAAGATGAACTTCCTTGCTCTACTCGTAGCTTTAGTCCAGTTTTCACATCTGCCGAGGGGAGGGCAGAAACAATAGCCTTTCCACATAGATCAAGGGAGTGAGATTAAAAGATGGTGACTATAGTTAATTCCACCTAATCACTATAAGTTACTTTATCTATTTTTCCTTTTTAAAATATGAGGTTTGTTTGTCACTCCATTTCATTTCTTCTCTGATTGATCTCCCATGTCCTCACTCACATACTATTGTCATTCAATTACCAAACGGAAGATAAGTGATATTTCTTTCAGACAACAAAGGACTCAAACAAAAGTAAATAAAAAGCAAAATAAATTTAAATCCAGGTTTAGAATCGTAAATGAATTTTAAAATTGTATCTTTAAACTGCAATGCTTCTGGTACTGGCAGAGAAATAGACCTGAGGACAAATGGAACAGATTAGAAGACGCAAGTATAAGTACAAAAACACTCAGCCACCTGATATTTGACAAAGGGGCTAAACATGAAGTTCACTGGAAGAAGGATAGCTTCTTTAATAAATGCTGTTGGAAAAACTGGCTCTCCACATGCAGAACACTGAAACTAGATCCATGCCTATCACCACGCACAAAACTAAAGTCTAAATGGATCAAAGACCTACCATTAAAACAGAAACACTAAATCTACTGGAAGATAGGGTAGGTAGAAGTCTTGGAGACATAGGGGTAGGCAGAGAATTCATGAACAAAATGCAAACTGCATGGGAAACACTTCAGAGAATCAACAACTGGGATCTCATATTATTGAAAAGTTTCTGTACTTCAAAAGAAATCACCAAAAGAGTGAAAACAAAAACCATAGAATGGGAAAGAATTTTAGCCAGCAACCCCTCAGATAAAGGACTTATATCAAAAACATATAAAGAACTGAAAAACATCAAGCCACCCAAATTCAAAGACCCTCTCCAAAAATGGGCATCTGAGATGAACACACAGTTCTGAGATAAAGATACACAAATGGCAAATAAATACATGAAGAAATGTTCACCATCATTGGTCATTCGAGAAACGCAAATTAAAACAACATTGAGATTTCATCTCACACCTGAAAGAATAGCTGCCATCAAGAAATCAACTGATAATAAATGGAAGATCAATCAGAGAACTGATAATAAATGTTGGTGAGGCTGCAGGGAAAAAGGCTCCACTGTTGGTGGGAGTGTAGACTGGTGCAACCACTATGGAAATCAGTATGGAGAATTCTCAGAAGACTAGGACTGGAAGCTCCATTCAACCCAGCTATTCCCTTCCTGGATACTTTCCCAGAAAAACTGAAAAGGTCGTATCACAGTGATATATGTGCACCCATGTTCATAGCAGCACAATTTGTAATAGCTAAATCTTCGAAACAACCAAGATTCCCATCAGCTGCAGAGTGGATGAAAAAGATGTGATATTTTTATACAATGGAGTATTACTCAGCTATGAAGAAGGATGATCTTGAGGTCTTCATAGGTAAATGGAGACAACTTCATTAGTGAAATAAATAAGAATCATATTTATAAATATTGCATTGTGTCTCTAGTGTAAAAAGTAATAAGAAATGTAGGAGTAATAAAACCCAAAATGTGTAATTGCTACTGTAAAAAAGCGAGGAAAAGAAAGTGCTCTAAAGGATATAATTGCATGTGTGTTTAAGTGTGTAAGATGAATGGCCATATTACTGTTTTTGTTAGATCATTGAGCAGAACTGTTAACAGTCTCATTGTTTGAATGTGTACTTTTGATGTTTTAACTTTGTAACTCAAACAACTATGTCCAAGATGAGAGTATGTAAGTTATCAAGTAATTATTTCTTAGTGTTTTTTGTTCTTTTCTTTTTTTCCTTGGAATTTTGTATTGTTGCTACCCTTTTTTCTGTTTTGTTTTGTTTTATTTTCTCTTTAAATAAAATTTTAAAGACTGCAATGCTTCACAATACCTTTCAAAAAATTAATCAACTAATCAAGTGTTTGACATTGCTGTTAAAACTCCTCACTTGGCTGATCCCTACCTCCCACTTCCTTTTGACCAGTGACCTGACATTTAGCAAATGAAAATTAAGCTTGGAAGCTAAGAGAAATAAAAGGGAAATGCAATGAAAGTGGACAAAGTACAAAAGAGGTGGCAGAGCAATAAAGGCAAGAGTGTATATTGGTTTGAATCACATTAAAGACTTAAAAGAAAAAGTAATGCAAAAAAAGATGAGGACAATTAATTCCGAGTGCGAGACAACAGGCACTACAGCCTCTCCTGCTGTGGGAGCCATGCTAAAATGGCAGTGTAGGAATTCAGAAGGGCACAGTCCCATAACTGCAAGGGCACAAATAACACAAGAGATTTGGAAATAATAGCATTCCAGGGCTGCGGTCCCAGTTGGCAAAGAAACCTACTTGGACTCTTGTGGAGCTGGTTTGTGCCTTTTGGATAGACAATAGGAAGATGTGCTAAGACTCCAAGAAAGGAACATGAGTGCTGGTTGTGGACGTCAGACATTCTGGAGCTACATGCTGACAAAACTCAGAGAGCAAGATAGGACTGCAGTAGGCAGTCACAGAGCATTAGCAAGCTGAAGACACGGGGATAAATGTGGTTAGAAGGACTCAACTATCTGCAAAGACATGTGCCCTTTGGCAGAGAAGGGGCAGTGGAAAGAGATTCTATTGGCCATCAAATAAGGATTGCAATGCACAAATCTCTTGTTTTATATTTAACTCCTTTTTGCCATCAAATATTCAACAATGAAGGTTCATGAAGCTATGTGAAATGAAATTTCCTTTCAGAGAATTCCTTATTTCATGCAATTGCATTACACTGCTGAACAGAACAGATAGTTGAATACCATTAACTAAGCTTCAGCAATATTACTGTAGAAAATGAGTGAGGAGCCTTTTTCTTGAATAAAGCCCTTACTAAAAATTCACACTTAAGACACATAGAAACCAAAATACTGAGAAATATTTACTGATATCGAGTGGGCTCATTTCATTTTCTCCTGGAAACACATGCAATTGCTGGTACACTCCTTAACAGCTTGAAAATACACGCTCAGATGAGGGAAGGATAAGCTGACATAGTGAATTTTTCTTTCTCTTGCTTAAAGGTTTCATTTTACATAATATTTTGGCATTCTCCTATCACAACTGTTACCAAAATAAGATGGTCATATCTTTTTTATTCCCAATGTGTGATAAGCTACTAGCTAGCAGAATTTTTAAACAAACAGCATGGATGAACCGCAGCTATGAAATACTGATTAGTTTTCAGTTGCTCATGTTCTCTTGACTAAATAGTGATTATCTTCTATGTCCTACTTGGAAAGGTCATTTTCAAGAGAGGAGAAGGGCATTCTCTTTGAAAAGTTAGATCACCTCAGTCAATTTTGTCGAGTTAACAGGTGTCATCTACCATTAGCAGAGCTTTGCACTTTCACAAGACTTTCTAATTTCTGACCATGGGTAGACAGAATTTCTACATCCTCAGTTATCACTGGTTCAGAACAGTCAACAGGCATTTATTTGGTGAAAAAGCCCAGGCGGATTTGTTTCTGTTCTATAAACATACAGTGTACTCATTCATGTTGCCTAGCTCACCCCAAGTGCTATCTCCCTTCCTGTCTCTATCCCAGTGCTTACACTTCCCTTGCCCTCTCACCTATTCCTCCTTCCTTGTGTCAGCTCTCTTTGCCTCCCCCAAACCATTTAACCAAAAATATTTCTTTCTCCAAATTCCTAGAGGACAGCTATTGTACCCCTACTATTTTTGTGGTGGCCAAATTACATATCATTCGGTCATTGCATCTAATTGTTTCACAAGATTAGATATTTTGGGTCCAAGTGGCTATTTTAGTTTAGATTATAGGCAGGGATCAAAGCATTCAATTTTTTTGGTATTGACCACAGCTTTAGATGTGCCTTTTAAAGAAATTTCATTAGAATTCTAATTTTTGTCTTTGTGGAGATTCTAACAATGCCATACGTCCTTCTTTTTGGAGGGAGAGCCTATCCTTTTTTGAATGTTAAAATATATTTCTTTTTCACTGGACCCTGTTTTACTTCTAGTCAAAAGTCACAACTTTGTTCAACAAATTTTTAGTTTTTGGTAGGATGGGTGTGATGCTTACCCAGGCAATAAAAGATTGAGTGGAGAGTTGTGAATTCTTAAATACTACATAACATGTACCCATCTATTTGGGATCCTTGTGAGCAAAGGAGATACAAGTTTATATAAAAAGAAGTAAATGGCCATAATATAAATAAGGACAACAAAAGGATAAACAGCCAACCCAAACTGCCTTTTAATTTAATATGACCTCAGAATCAATCTCTTCTAGCCATAATGTTTTACTCTGTTTTATTGGTAGGTAGTGTTGATGGTGACAAGAGTTGTTTAATGTTGGATTCACAAGAAAATATAAGTGAGTTGACCTTATTAATATAGACAGCTCTGTATTCAATTACCTTGGATACAGTTCCATAAAAGAATTGGGAACTGTGTGGTTCTAAACCTCACCATCACACTCTTTATAAAATAATGGCAATTATTTCTTTGAGTTAAACTATTTTTCTTGTTGAAAATGGTGTTTAACCCATGCTAAACACTGTTGTAAAGAAAAATAACTCTACCCAGAGTCTAAGTCATCTAATAGTTGTGATGGCTGCTCTGTACTAGGTTCTCTGTAGAATGCCAGAGATAAAATGGAAATCACATGATCCCGACCCCTGTAGCTCTTAGAGGCATTCTATGGAAGTAGATACTCACTTCCCAATTAAGTATAAATTTATAACCATAGTAAATGGTCTGATGACATGCAAGAGATAACATGAGTGCCACTCTTTCTTGGTGATAGACATATCAACTTTATAACATGGCAGTAAGGCACCTGGAAAGGCACTGATGCTGTTGATTAATTGAGAGAATTAAGCAAAGCGAACAAGCTCAAGACATTGTGGCAATCACAGCAACTAACCATCAATGTCAGGAAATTCTGTGATGGACACAAGAGTGAGGAGGGAAAGCCAAGTTTGGGAGTCTAAGATCATAAAGGAATTATTGATTAGAAATACTTATAGATATGGTCCTAGGAGAAAAATTACTCAAGGATACAGCTGAGACCAGACATGTCTCCTGCTCATAACTTCAGGAAATGGTACAAGTTGGGAGCATAATTCAAGATATCATGGTGCGAAGGACATTGACTGAAGAATAGCTCCCCAAGTCCACGAGCTCTTGTGATGAGAGCTTGTTTTACACATTTCCCTATGACCCGATAATACAACCTCTGAGTACAGTTAATTCCCAGCCAGCTGGAAAGCATGCTCATCAGAATTTAAGGATAAGAAAAGGAAGTAACATCTATTTCGTTATTTCATGACTGTATTACCTGAGATCTTTAAAACATCTGATGCTTGGCTCCCATTACATCCCCAGACTTTGAGAAACATTGGAAATACCTGAAGAGCATATGAAACACATCAATCCCAGACTCCACCCTAATCTACTGAATGAAGTCTTTAGGATGAGGTCTACTGTATCTAGCGAGGTCTACTGTTCAAGAGAATCTAACCTACGTGAAGTGCTGGGAACTATTTTGATATGTCCTGAACTCTTATAACCCATTGCACATGGATATTTAGGCTGAGATAAGTTGAAGTAACATTTCATAAAGGCCTCTGAATGCCCCATGCAGAAATAAGAATTTCTCTGAGAAGTGTCTTGTATTAATGTGTATTCTTCACATGTCCAGAGAAGCACTAAATTTTCACATGGTATATAAAGGAAGAGAAGATTTGGCTTCTGTCCCACATGTACAAGGAGTCTACTTGGTGGCAACATATGATAAAATAATTAGAATCAGAAAGCATAAGCCAGGTATGTAAGAACCAGAGCCTCTAGAATTTTTAGAGCTCCTGAGGTTCTTCCAGCAGTCAGTGAAGGTTAAGAGGCACTGTGTTAAATAAAAACTGCTTTTTAGGACAGTGATGTGGACCTGCTTTGAGTAGCCTTTTTAGGAAATGGTTGTGACTTCTTAGGAACTGTGGGAATTGTACGGTGTGTGTGGCTATTCTCTGGTGCCACAAGCTAGGCCATTAAATGAATTCTGAGAATGTTCATGGTGGCATTGCCAGGTTCTGCCCCTGGATTCCTCCTGACTATTGCTGTCTGGCCCCTCTTATATCCACATGAGCCCATTTTTGTCTGGGTCTTTCTGTTCTAATCCATACCCAGCTTTCTGTGCAAAGAAACAGCAAGGACACCCAATACCCAACCCATGAAGGCTTTGTGCCTTCCTAAAAGGAAATGAGAAGTGTACAGTGGGTTATGGTCAAAGTTGGACTCATCTTCATTTGTACTATGCTAATAATTATTCCCAATTTAAAACCTGGGGTGTCAGTATACAGTATACAGTAATGTGTTTGTAAAGCAAATCTAAGAGATTTTATAAATTCAAAAGGCAGAGTTAATTTGCGGAGGGATTTCTAAAGAGTATAGACTAGCACAAATCCAGGCTATCCAAATGTGAATGAAAGATACGTCAGTCTTGAAGAAATTGCCCACCTTAAGAGGTAGATCAGATTTCCTTCATGTACTCAAATTCACTGTATCACATTAATAATATACATGGCCATCAAGTAATTCTGTGGTATAGGAGTCTGAAGATATACTTGGGATTTAGCCAAGATACTTTTTGATTATGAACCAGGCCTTTAGAAATCCCAAAGGCCTTTGTAATGGCTTGGGAAACTGTATTTGTACTACTGAAGAGGTGCTTCATCATAAACCTCCATCAAAATCACTACGGGACATCCTGAAGATCCAGCTCCTCAAATTACTGGTGAATTATATGTGGAGTAGAGTCCAAAAACTTAGATTTTTAGATATGTCCTCAGGTGATTTTAACACAAGAATCATGACAGTGACTCAAGGTCACCCCTTTCAGGAAAATCATTGCACTGTCATTCAAGTCAGTTTTCCTATCACGTGGGCAAATGAGTCTGGGAGAATTTTCTGGGGAGTCAGGCATTCAGTTTTCCTCAAGTCTTATCATGTGAGTATTCTCTCATATCACATAATTATAAGATAAGCCAGGCTGCCAGAGTCTGAGTACCTAGAATTGGACTTTTTGACAGAACTTTCAGCATGATAGAAATGTTCTATTTTGCTCTGTCCATTATAGGTAGCCACTACCCATCTGTGGTTATTGAGAAGTTGAAGTGTAATTTTGGAAGTGAGCAATTGAACTTTTAATATTTAACTTTATATTGGCTACACATAGCTAGTGCCAAGCTCACTGGATAAGGCAAAAAGATAACCTATCTCGACTAGAAATTGTGCACTGCTATAACTATAGACTAGGAAATAAGTGTCCTTCTATTATATAATCCACCAGTCTGGGGATTCCCATAGATAATAGTTTCTCTTCTTCCTCACAGGAAGAACATGAAACTAGTGATCTATTGTTCACTTTGATCAGAGATTATCTTCACATGGTAGCTTCTAAGTCCTATCTGTCCCATCATGTGTGTGGATGTTTGGCATTATTTTACATTTCCTTCAGAAAAATTAGGCAATAAGGTGATCTTGGTTTTTCCTTCACAGCAATCAGAGCTTCACATAAAGTATACCCAAGCTCAGTGGACTCACTGTCCAGCTTGTTGCACTCACTTCCATGACTGCCTCTGCACAGGAAAAGGTCGGAGTTTGAAAGGCCTAGTCTACAAATCTTCATGATAAGAAGCATTGAACTGGAGAAAACGAAAATCCTGGCTATTTTGCATCTGTGGCCATCATCTGTAATACTCAACAAAGGAAGACTCTCAATACAAACTCTTATTCAAGATGGGATCCTTTGCTATTCGTCCAAAGCAAATGTGTTTGTACACACACACAAAGTTCTCAAAGTTATTGTATCTAGATTGGTATGAACCAAGGGGGAGGCTAAGGGGGAGGCTATAACTTTAAAGGATACAGAAGTGCCTCATTTTCTAGATCTATACAATGAACATAGAGAAGATGCCTATATCATGGGATTAGTATGACCCCAGCACCTGGAGCAGGGCATGGTGCACTATGCGTCGTCAGAACACGTTAACTCCTTTTATTCTAAGATTTAGATGGGTCATGAGTCATGGAAACCACATAGCTTTGTGGGAAAGAATTAAGGCAAACATTTGTCACAGAAAAGCAGAGATATGGGTGAGTGTTCATTCTAGTCAGTTCGAAAACAGCAGAAATCTGAGTTTGCCTGTGTATGTTAACTGAGCAGTTCCAAGAAACCAGTTAGTAGAGATGCTTCCAAAGCTCCATTTTGCTAAGGACTGCAGCACAGCCTGGGGTGTGCTCAGAGTAATACAGATACATGCCACATGTGCCCAGCTTCTCTTCCTGCTGAACCACATGAAAGCTAGGCACAAAGCAACAACTCTCCTTGAACAAAGGGAGGTATCAGCCCCAACTGCCCCAACACATCTGCCCCAACTCAGCCCCTTGTCTGAGCCACACATGTCCCCTCCAGCAGCATTCTTGAGCTGCTGGTCTTAACTGCATGTTAAGAGTACAATGTAAAATTCCTAAGACCGAGATGGCTCCAAAAATTTAGCTTTTCTTTGCAGAGTTACATTTTTAAAAGTACACTGTGTTTGAACTCAATCCAAATTATCTACCATGACTTACGTGATGAAACATACTGCAACATCTTTCCTTTGGCCAAAAAGAAAATAATCTTTCTTTGCTCTAAATAACTTCAGCTTTTAAATCATATGGAGTTATGAATTTTTTAAGAATCCCTTTAAAGCATGCTGAAGGCCAAGTCAGAGATCAGCACAGATAGCTGATTTCAGTACCTCTGTGATGATAATGAACCAGTGTCTGGATTTGAATACAAGTTCCTCTCAACTATCTACTTGTCTTCCCCAAGTTAAATTGTAATTGTCTGAATTTCTCTGTCTACCAAGCAGTCAGCAGCACTTACCAGCAAAGAGACTATACTCTCAAAATCTAAAATAATGTTCAGTTCTGACGTTTTTCCAATCTCACCTATTTTCTGTTACAAAGTACCCACATCTTCATAGTACCAAGCAGCTGGTAATATTAACAAAACAAAAGAATATCATCCTTATTTTTACAACATCTATAGCTTGTGTAGTCAGGAAAGATTTCAATCCCACTTTAAAGAGTTACTTTTGCCTTGTTACTATACATTCCGGTTAACTATCTCAGTCACATAGACTCACATATTGCAAAGGATAATAGCAACACAACTAATACTACTAGTCATTTAGCATCAGATAACTTTTTCTTGGGGAAACAAGTAACAAAAACTAGTTATATAAGCATTATAATTTGACAAGTGCTGATACATGCTAAGAAGAAGAAAGAAAGAAAGAAAGAAAGAAAGAAAGAAAGAAAGAAAGAAAGAAAGAAATAGAAAGTAGATGATACTGAGAGGTGAACAGGAAAAGAGATTTGGAACAATGGGGCTCCAGAGATATGGTGTCATTTGGCTCTCAAACTCACTTCTTGGACTCCTGTACCTGGTTTATGCCTTTTGGGTAAACACCGGAGAGCTATTTGCTAAGACTTCAAGTAAGAAAGAAACATAGATGCTGGTTATGGACCTCAGACCATTCTGGAGCCACACACTGATCAGACTCAGAGATCAGGGTAGCACTGCAGTAGGAAGTAATTGATGGCTAGTAGCCAGACAATATGCAGAGAAAAATGGGCAGGAGAACTCAGATATCTTCTTAGGTAACTACATGGTAGACAAAATGAACAGTACCTACGTCTGATCAAGGCAATATGATACGGCTGTCTCTTTAATGATACTAGGACTAGAGAGACAAGGAGGGCATGACAGGGTGCAGAATTCAGGACTCTTCGGGTCATGCAAGCTCAGAGTAGGTTCCTGAGACTCGCTTCCTTAACTTGTGAATCCCAGGCACCCTGCCTGCCTCATTCTAGCTCTAAATTTATTCAGAATACTCTCATCCACTTCACAAGTTACATGTTATTTCCCCAATTTTCAAAGATGAGCACGTTAATGCTCAGAGATCTTAGATGCTTTGGCAGAAACCTTCAATTAGCAAAACTTCTGACTCCATTTGATGTTCTCTCTCTCCCTGAGGGGTCCATGGCCAAGGGCATTGCCCAATAAAACCACACTTAAAAACTGCATGGGAATTAACTTGGTTTTTCAGTCTTCACTTAAAATTCAGTGTAAACAATGCTTCAAAGAAAGTTCCCATTTAATCATTGTTATCATTGTTTGTAAAATGAGAATGCTGTTTATTTTGAGCTGTGGTAGTTTTTTTAAACACAGCAATTAGCACATCCTAATTATGTATAATGTTGGGTTTTTATCATCAATAATTCTGGGATTTTTGAAAGTGTAATGAGGTATAAGACAGTGGTCATATGATCCAGAAGTTGGTAGAACATGATTTTGTCATACTGTCACTGTCATTTTTATAGTCTTTAAAGCCACTCTGTCTTAGTGCCCCAATGGCAGTTTATGCATAGTCACCAGAAACTCTGTAGCATTCTCCAAAACAAAATCCTCAAACTGATACTTATCCAGCTTCAAAGTCACTAAAACACAAATGCTTCAAGCTTAAAACCACTTCATTGTAAGGGACTGTATATTTTATTTCTTCTTAGCAGCTTTAAATTTACTCACAGCAGTCCCAAACAGAATTTATGGGAATACAATAATATGCCAATTAACTAGTCAACCAGCTCCTAATTCTACATCTTCAGATGTCTTTATTATTAATGGAAATCCCTGCCACGCTCAATGAGAAATGCGAAGGCAAACTGAAAAGAAAACCAACCCACTCTTAATTATAGTTATAATTGCTCTGGTAGATGCACAGTTCTTCACCTCAAGCTCCAAGTTCAAGGATCAAATGCAGTCTGCATCTCTGCTGGGGGAAGCTGCTGACACACAATTAGGACAAGTCACCCAGAAGAAAACCCAAAGGCCTCGCCACGGAACTCACAGCCAGGAAACATGTCTAATTATATATTTGTTCTTGCTGTCCCTTCCCTGTGGCTTAAACACCCACTTGCCATTAAATGTGTCTAATAAGGAACAGAACAAAAATCTGGCTGACATTAGGGGCTGAGGTCTGTGTGTGAGAAACTCCAGTGAGATCTACGTTTGGCCCATAGCAAACTTTAAAGCCTATCACTGAGAACTGGTGGGAAAATGAATGCGTGGATATTAAGACACAGCCCAGGGGACTGTGGGAGAAATTCAAACGGAAGAACTCCATCAGAGAATTTCTAAATCCTGATTTTTCATTTCAGGTTTAGTTTTCTTAGAGTACAGTATGATGGGTGACTTGTCTCACTCCCAGCAGTGACTAGAGAGGCTTGCAAAGCCCCAGGTCCAGAGGTACTTTTCAGATCTCCTGTCAGCTGCGTTCTCACCTTTGCACAGGCTCCACTGTGGGTCTTGGTTATCATAACGAGATTGTGATGTCTCAGGTTCATCTTTAATCTTAAAAGTAGGGACAGCACCTATGTTACTGTGTCCTTACCATCAATATCAGCCTGGGCGAGAAAAGAAACAGGGGAATAGAGACAGCTCATGCAGGAACTTTGGCTCACAGGTGCTTTGACTCATATGCTGGAGAAGGTCTCCATACTGTACTGCTCCCTGTGGATACTTTTACTCACCTAAACATGTCATGAAACTACAAGAGCAGTTCTCCTGAGATCCATATGAACTTTGAGTTTCACAGATAAAGCCTTCATTACACTATCAAAAGGTAATCCACATTAACTGGTAAAATAGAGCATTCTCATTCAACAAGCTGTCTAAAGAAACATCCACTTACTTGCATCATTATTCATTTTACCATCAAAGATTTTCTGGTCCTCAATTCATTCACTGGAACTGATTGGAAGTTACTTTCGGATTTACCACTTCCCCTAATGCTGGTAGAAAAGCCTCATGAATTGAACACACCTCTAGGTTTCAACTAAATTACACTTTGCTTCAAAATCCTTTATAGTTTGGCCCTTGCCAACTGGTTATATGTCTTTCCAGTTATGGAACTATTGCAGATAGCAACTTATCTCTGCTTTTCAATCCCACATTCTTCAATTGCTATCTCAGAATGCCTCTCTCCAAACCAGCCCAAACTTGAAAGAGGACAGAAAGGGACCAATCTTAAATCTAAGAAGCCTCAGTCTTCCAAAAGACAACTCTTCCAAATGGAGGGTTCTCTTCTAAGAACAAGACGCCACCTCTTAGAGTTAATTTGAATACTTATTTAGTTAACAAGCTTTCTTTAAGATGCCTGAATTCTCTTTCATAATTCATATAAAGAGCTTTCATTTGTAAAAAAAAGCTCTTTAAAACCGTTTTATGGACTTTCTCACAGAGATTGAAATAAGATAACATAATCCAAAGAACATCTTAGCTCTTTATCTGCCTCAGTTTATTTATTTATGAAAAAGAGAAAAATGTTCCCAGCTTGTAGGATTGTGGAAATGATGCATACTTAGCATGCTAGTACAGAGTAAATAAAGGTTAACTCTCATTAAATGTAAATACCTAGGAAAACGCCAATCATGTGACAGATTTTTTAAAAAAATGGTATTTATTTTAAATAACTGGAAAGAAAGGTAAGCAAAACTTTCCTATATAGTATTATTAGGACACTTGGAAGTGTGTATCTCCCTTCCTCTTTCATTATACCACCTATCCTACTTTCATCTCCAATCCCTTGTTCTCTCACTTTCTGCTCTCCTCTTTTCCTTTTCGGCTTCAAATCAAACATGCTTGAGATTGACAGAATTTTTTAAAAAAAGGAATAAAGTTGCATAAAATATAGGTCTAAAAAGAAACATGTATTAGAAAAGAACCTGGCTCCTGCTTAAAAATACAAAATTGCCAACACAGAGCCAAGAGAAATTTGCTGTGTTTTCCCAGTTGTTGGTATTTAATTAGCACTCTGCTATTGTCAATTGGCTCCGCTGTCACAAGGATAAATCATTCAGAAGCTATTTCGGAGGCTTGTCCTGTTGCTACCACTATTTCATCAATCTTCTCATCAGCTTTGTCATTACAAATCTCTGAGATTTCTCACCTTTTCAGAAACTCTGCATGAATTTGACCTCGAGAAGTATTTGGCCACTATCATCTCAGCTACTAACTGTCAGATTCAGACACCTCAAACTGTGTGTCAAGACACTGTGTTCTGGCAGCAATGAACCCATTACTACCACTTTTCTCTCTCATAAACCATCCTCTCTGCGTACCTAAAACTGCAAGCTACAGGCTCTCTTGGGGCAACTCTAATTTTATTGTGGGTGACCACGAGACGAATGCCTGGCACCAGCTACATTAATTTGAAGACTTTTCATCATTTGTACCTGCATATTATGCAAATAATTTCTGTTCATCTTTCATGGATGAAATAGGCAGAAAGTTTAGGTAACAAGAAATAGCTAAATGACCCACTATATTACCATTTGTCAGGTTTATCTGTTAAGACCAATAAATTCTTCAAATTATATTTTCTGCTCTCATCAGAAAGAATTACATGGAGCCTGTTTTATTCCTACTGATGAGCCAAGAAAAGGCCAGTGGGCCTGCCTACATCTCCCTCAGGCTTGCTGCTAAACACTCCTCCACCCAAGCTGTTTGTCACTCTTGTACCTTTGCTTGTGTGCCTCCCTTTCCACTTTCCCTGCAGTTCTCTCATTTATTGGCCTTTGTTCAATGGGTGCTTATTAATCACCATAGACACTGCCCAATGCTCTGGGCATATACAAGAGAACAAGTTTGGATCCTTGCTCCAATATGGATGCTGCTGCAGTGGGGTGACAGCCAATAAACCAGCAAATACACACATTGAAAGTCATGTTGAATGCAACACAAAAATCAAAAGGTGAAATTAGGGAGCATAAATAGAAGGCAAATCTACTTTGTACAGGCACTGGCCAAGATCTGTGTGAAGAGGAGACCTAAATAATAAGAAACCAGTTAGCAGAGCTTCAGGAGGCACATTCTGAGATAGTGGCAGCTGCAAATTCAGCAGAGTCCCAAGACTTGAGGATGCCAGTGGATTCAAACTGGCCACTGAGGCTGGAGGGAGGTGACCAAGGGAGAGATGAGGTGCCATAGACCAGAGGAATTTTTGTTTGTTGTTTGTAGTGGTTGCATAGAGCCCATAGCTCATTCTCAGAGTACAATTTTTTAAATGAATAAAAATTGAAAAGGTTGTAAATAAAGGATTTTATTGAGATTACAAGTACAAGAAAACAATGTATGCTGTGGTGACAAGGGTGCTTCTTAGGAACACATTAAAAGTTGTAGTGGTGGGCCTGCCACAATCTGATCTCTAGATGAGGAAGAGGCAGTGTTTTGAGACCGCTGTAACCACTGCTGTGTGAATGGGAAATATCTGTGATTTCAAGTGATGACAGAGTTACAGGAAACATTACATTATATGGTTTATGGCTACAGTCAAGACAGAGGAAAAGTACTCAATTTCACCGAGACGTCAATGAAAATAATTGTAAATTTTCTGTGAAAATTGTGAGACTGGATGAGTTTGTGGCTTGCAGGTCAAGTACCCAGGACAGAAGGCAGACATTTGGACCACTCTTGAGAGACTAGAAACACCCTCAATAAAATGCAGGCTGCAGTCTACCTTCCAGTTAAACCAGGAAGCACCTAGAATATTCCTTGACCCTCTCTTCTACCCAGAACCAAGTGCTCAGGCACCCTATCTTACCCCTTCCCATATTGTGTGATAGCTCTTCATGTTGTCTCCCACCAACAATGATGTGCATTCTGAGGCTAAGAGGTACACATCAACTTGCTTTTCATAAACAATCACTCTTGAGACATACCAGCTAATCAGTGAATACACGATAAACAAGTAAAAGTAGATTGGACAGGTTTTGAAAGGATTACATGTGAATCTAAGTTACCAGCATTTTCTGAAGGACTTATTTTGAATTCTAAAAGGGATCACATGTGCAAATATAGGTTTTTACAAAAAAATGTCATCAGAATTTGAAATGGAAACTAACATTGTTAAGCAGAAAAGAAGAAAATGAAAATTAAAAAAAAACCAGATAATGTATTTACCTGGAGAGCAAGTCTCTCTCATATTTAAAGTTATACAAGAGTTTGCAAAAGAGTAGAAGGCCAAGTAGGCTAACAGGTAAATAGTTGTGCACATTAACTACATAGTAACTGGAGCAGGACTCATATTTAGATATGATCTTTCAGGAATCTTGACTTTGTCATTTGTCCCTAGAATAAACTTGCCATTTTAGATAACAACCTACATAAGCCTAGTCCCAGCATACGAAAGTCATCCATAGAGGAAAGATAAAGTAGATTTTCCCCAGTCTTGAGTCAGATCCAGAGTCCAGCAAGAGCCCTGCTGGTGCGAATTAGGGCTGATTTCTAGTGCTTATTTATCTTTCATTGGGAATGGGGACAGAGATCATGACTTAAATCTTAATTTGGAATATCCATGACATATGGATAAGAATACATTCCACAGCCTTAAATTTTGATATAAAAAAACAGAGTAGAAAACAAACATTCTGACTTCTTGTCACCTCTGTCCCATCATCATAAGAAATGTGGTAGAACATTCATTAATTCCTGTCTGCCAGCTGCATGAACACATTTGTGTCAAGGTTTCTCATGTGCCAGGATCCCATGGATTAAAAGCAAAAACAAAACAACAATGACAACCAAAAACAAAAAAAAATTCAAAGTTGAAATGACACAGTCCCTATCCTCAAGCAAGTAAGAAAACTATCAGGGAAGCTAACAACCAAAGTAAAGGCAGTGATACCCACAAAAAAGGTATTTCTAAGACTATACAGGGGAGAGGAAGAGTTCACCAGAGATAAAATATTTGAACAAAAATAACATGAATAAGATCATGTTATCTCATAAAATATGTGTTTTAAGTGAGGGCTTTGATCACAAAGAAATTAGAGCCAATATAAGAGTCTACCTACTTCTAATTGAAGAAATTCATGAGCTTGTTTATCAATGGTCAGATGTAACTCATGAACCAGTGGCAATACTCATGCTCAGAAATGGTGGTAGCCCAAATGGCTGCCCAGCTTTTCGTGCCAACCACACACAGCCTTTGTAGCCTCTATGAGCTACAGGTTGGTGCTTTTTGCTAACCATTCCATCTAACATCTACTGGAGGTGTGGAAAAAAAGGGTTGGTCAAACAAGAGCCTACTGTCATGTTTTCACAGAGCAATCAATGAGTAACTCTGCATGTGTCATATGAACAAAAGCATGGAAGGCACCATGGATCTGTGACAGAAGACACTGGAATCAGACAGTGGTTACACAATGAAAGTCAAGACACGTTATGTACCTGTACCCACTCCTTAAGGTGAATGTAAAATCCATGTGTTTCAGACATGAATGAATAAAATCAAATTTAAAAAATATATCTCTACTACAGTAGTCTTCTTTCACCATTAAGGAAAAATGATGCTTTTGATGATTTCAGTTAGGAATTTCGAATTCTGAGTTAAAGTGCCAACAGCCATTTATTTCTGATGTGACCTTTAAAATTTATTTAATACTTCAAAGGCTTAATTTCTTTGTCTATAAATGGGAACAATTATGGTAACAATCACACAGGATTTTTGTAATAATTAAATGAGACGATCCAAGAGAGATTCTTAGACAAGGGAAATATTTAGTATCTCAATATCTGTGACTTCTTGTGATTTATATATTTTTATTTGCTGAAAGACCAAGAAGAAATTGATTCACTTTCGAAATTCAGTTAACCTTAGTTACTGTCAACAGCCCCCAAACTTGTCTTCATTTGTAGTATGATGCCAATTTTTTTAATATCCTCAAAATTAAATATTTAGACTTCAACATGGAGAAATGTGAAAAGCAGTAAGATGCAAGGTTTGAGCAAGGTGACGTGGCACATGTCTGTATTCCCAGCTACTTAGAAGACTGAGGCAGGAGGGCCATGAATTCAAAGCCAGTCTGGGCAGTTTAGCAAAATTCTGTCTGAAAAACAAGTAAGGACAGTGTTCAGTAACTGCTTGTCTGGCATTCACACATATGCCCTGGGTTCAGTTCCCAGAATGTTAGTCCCCTGCCAAATAAAACTACAGAAGATTTAGACATAGTGGTCTCCAGTTTCTCTGTCTGTCCGTCTGTCTGTCTGTCTCTCCTTCCCTCTCTCCCTCCTCCTCTCTCTTTCTCTGACACACACACACACACAAATACACATGCACACAAAACCTCTGCTATGCACACTGAGCGCACTAAAGATGTTTCACGTTTCACTTAGTTTGAGACTCTAAGCTGTTGGATAAACCAACAGTTCTCACAGTTTCAAAGGTAAAGTAATGAGCTCTCTCTCTCTCTCTCTCTCTCTCTCTCTCTCTCTCTCTGTGTGTGTGTGTGTGTATGGGGAGAGTGATTTAAATCCCATTTCTGTTGCAACACCTCACAGAATTTCCTTAATTAGACATTTAATAAGTCTACTAACACATTTCAGAGAATACATTTATCTCCACCCTCTAAAGAAAACCATTAGCTTACCGTACTTAAAAACAGAGATTTCATATTTCTTTTTCTTTGCCTGCTGAATAGAATGTGACTATTTGGGGGGTTCACTTACTGCTGGCAAATGGCCATTTCCTGTCTCTAAACAAAAAGGCTTAAAAGAACTTATAAAAAAAACAGTTGAAATCCTCTGTAGACATCTAATAACTTATAAAGAAAAGAATGTTTTTATGAGTTAGTGCAAATGAATCAGGAACATATGGATCCTATTTCCCCCGAGTTTAAATTTGTAGAGAGAAAAACTTCTTAGAAAAATGAACTTTGTAGATGTCACTGAACCCCGGGGAAAAACATATGAGATGATTACTCGACTTAATACATTCCTAAGCTGCCCTGTGCTCCACTGAAGCACACCCAGGTCATTTGTAGCTCAATTTGGACTGTCAAACACACACCCCATCAGGCTCTAATTGTTTTCAGAGGAAAATTCTCAACAGCAGAAAATACTAAGATAGTAAATATTTTACAGTCATGAAATTTAATACAGAGATTCATCGTCTAATACCTTAAAAATTCATCATGTCGGTGGCAAGATTCAGGAAAAACGTGTGTGATGTCTATGTCCTCATCTGGGGGCTGATCTACAGGTGGGTGGTGTAAACATGGTCCTATGAAGGACGACAGGGCAATGACCAAAAAGGCTCTCCTGTAACCTTGCTAAAGGGTACCTTCATGTCTGGGGAGAATTAATTTGTTTCACATGGATGAACACTTTATTCTCAGAAGTTTTTTTGAGGCACCAATATAATTGCACAAAATCTAAGAGGTAGTACCTGTTTGCTTCATTTTAAAACCTGCCCACAATTCTCACTCAAAGAATGATTCAATTGTTATGTGTTGATGACTTTTTCTAACTTATTCAAGGCATCTTTTGCATGCAAGTATCTCAGTACATATCAGGAGACAATGATTATTACTAACAGAATATTTTGTTTTTGTTTTTGCACCGTTGATTGAATTCAGGACCTTGCACTAGCCAGGCAGGAGTGTATGCCACTGAGTTATATCCCCAGTTTACTTTTGGTTTTTTTTGTATTTGCTTTTTTTACTAACAGAATATACTAAAATTCTTCCTAAAGAAATAAAATGCCCCGTGTACACACATACAGGGTGGCACAGAAAGTTTGCACACTGCTCCCGGACATTTAATGAAATCTAAGTTTACTTATTATATGTAGACATCATCAAACTCGTTTATTTCCTGACCTATGTCAAAGGGGCTGATAGAGAAGAAGCAGGCATTCAGCAATTAGTAGGCAGTGTGTGGTGACCTTGTGGTGCTGTCTGGGCAATGCATCTGGCCCCAAACTCTGAGCCTTTTGCTAGCAAAGCCTGTCACAGGCTTATGGGGAAGGAATATACTCTCAGTTCTCCCATCCATAACCCTTTCCACATTGAACAGAATGAATATAAGCTTTTATCTTAGTATGTTCTAGCTAGAAAAGATTATTAAGAGCAACTGGTCTAATCATTCTCAACCAGTGCTGGAGAAATCTTAATGATACAGAAGTCTTTTGGGGTGGCACATACCTGTAATCACAGAAACCAGGCAGCTAGAGCAGGAAGATTGGAAAGTTCTAGACTAGGCTGAGCTATATAGGGAGTAAGACCAGTTAGGAATACATACAAAGAACCCATCTCAAAAAACTAAAACAAGCAACAGCAAGCGTGTGTGTGTGTGTGTGTGTGTGTGTGTGTGTGTGTGTGTGTAAAAATATTCTCCCAAATATTTTGATGCAGATTTAGGATACTACCCAGTATCTATTTTAGTCTTTTCTCAGATGACTCATCTTATTTTCTAGGTGAAGAAACTGGTGCAGAATGGTTGAGGCATCTCCCCAAACCTCCTTATTCTTAGGTGAGCCATCTCAGTAATAAGCAGAGTAACCCTTGGGTTATCAGGACAGCACTTTAGTACTGTATCTAATGGGGTAGGAAAAGCAGTACAGATTAAGGTAGTTCTAATGGTTAGGAAAGGCCAAAATTCATTTCAAAATAAATCTATTTGAGTTCTTCTTATACCATGTGCAGGCTCTAAAGTTGGTATATAATTTGAAAGTTCCACATGGATAAATTTTTGTTTAAAATTATTTAGGAAGTGTCTGTATTAGAAACTGACACATCATCTCTCAGTAAGTTCAATAAACTCAGTTTTATTTTAAGCTTTGGAAAGATATTTCTTGAATCTCCACTGAGCAAAAAGATGCAGTTTGAGATTTATATTTAGAAGAAATAGCAGAGATGCAACAACAAAAAATGTTTATATACGATCATCATACAGAAGCATAAAGAAGTTTAGAATCATACAAGAATATGCATCAATTGGTTATGGAGTTTGTTTATGTCTTCAAAAGTTTACTATGGAGCTGAAGACAAATGGCATCACTGTAAATTTCTTTCTCCTTGTATATGTTTCTTTTAAAAGAATACCCCTAACAGAGGCTCTAAGTACCTGGTGTATCTCTCCACCACTGTACACTACACATTCCAGTGCACAAAAACTGACTTTTCAGACAGCTTCCACTCTTGCTGTAGAACTAACTCTCAAATCAATATTTCAGGGTCAACCTGGATCTCTCAATTCTTTTCCCAAGTCTCTCAAAACTGGGATTGCAGATATGAACATTCTAATCAGGTTTTAGCAATTTGGATTTGTAACTACATATCCTTCAATATTCTTCTAATCTCTGCTTTGTGCAAAAGAATAATCTCATTAAAAGACTGAAGCTTCTCAGGAGTCCATGAATAAAAATGAAGATAACATAGTCTGATAGAAGAGAAGCATTCTAGTAAGATCTTCTGTCAGTGGACTCAAAATGACATCTTCCAATATTATATGTCTGTAATAAATTGATACTCTTTTAAGTTCCTTCTAGTATGTTTACAGTTGAGCTGAGAATAGAGAAGCAATTGCTTTGCCAGGCCTATCTGCAGGTCTTGTCATACAGGGTAGCATATCATCCCTGAATGAAGTCAGCTTTCCACAGGAACCTCTTCTTTGCCCAAATGAGATCAGAGAAAAAGTGAAATAGTTCTAGCTTTGAACATATCTTCCTTCTAAAACAAAGTCCTGGCTGAGAACATTATCCATCCGCTGTTTAATCATCTAATTTGAATAGAATGAGAAAGTGCCTTTTTTTGTTCTCAAGTTGAGCTGGATGATAGTGATGATTCTGATGATCTTTCCTTAAGTCAAGGCAGTATGAGTCCTCAATTAAGATACAGGCAAGGTGAATTTTTTTTTCCCTTACACAGAAATAAACACAAGTTTCCACTTATCTCTGTTTTTGATGTAGACCCAGCAATGTTGTCAGAGTTTTATTTTCTGTTCATGAAAATGTTGTATCATTTGGATAATCAGCACATTTAATTTCATATGAAGTTTTAAATGTTGGATATTTTGAAACTATCATCTATTTGAAATCATTTACAGAAAATCAACATGGTGGCCTCTCTGCCTGTGCTAATGAGTTGCAGCTGTTAATATTAATTTTAAAGATAGGCCCATCTTGATCTTTGCTATGTCACCTGAGAAACCCAGACAATCATGAAGAGTGACCCCATGGTCTAAGGCAAAGGCAAAGTTTGTCAAGAGACCTATTTTGTTTTGAGCGCAACACTATGTCATCTGAAGAATTCTTTTCTCATTTTTCTTAATAATGAATCCTGAAGTTTAATTGTAAATAGATTCTACTTCACCTGCCTCTTCACTCTTGACCTCTACTCAGTATTGGTCTCTATAGAAATGTATTTTCAGCCAGCCATGGTGGTGCAAGCCTGTAATCACAGCATTTGAGAGGCTGAGGCAGGAGGATCATTGTGAGTTTGAGAGGAGCCTGGGCTACAAAGCGAGCTTGAGACCAGCCTGACCTACATAGCAAGACCCTGTCTCAAAAAGACAAAATAAAAACTAAAAAAAAAAAAAAAAAAAAAAAAAAAACACTTCTATTTTCAACTTCTAGCTCACAGTGAAGAAAGATAAAAGTTACTACTACCAGAAAAGTAATTAATTAATTAATATATGCATTTATTTATATCTATTTTTCTCATGCATGATGGTATTGAAAAACTGAACGTTTAAAAGAAATATTATTTATTTTGCTGTTTAGAAGAGTGATGTTCAAATACTTCTCTAATAACACATTTGAGGGACATGAACATTCCAAAAAAAGCAGCAGTTCTCTGAAAGTATAAGAGGAACTATCAGGGATGGGGGAGGAGGCAAGAAGAGGAGGGAGAAAGTAAGTGCAGAAGAGTGGACGGAGATGCTTAATATAGATGTAAATGTGTATGAAAATATCACAGGGAGCTCCATGAATCTGTTCAGTTAATATCGGTTAGTACTTATAATTTTAAAAGCTGTAGTTCAACATGGCAAGGATATTTGGAAAGAGGTAGAAAACTATTTTTAAAAATGGGTGCCCATTCCATGTCTGTCCCTTCAGCTTTGATGTTTCACTTAGGCCTGTAGAATGGGCTCCAGGACCCTGCCAGCTGTCCAACAATCTAGGACACTGCTAGAAATCTTTCTGACTTGAACAGAAGCCCTGCCCACAGGACAGGGAGTATAGTAACTGGTTGCTCTGATGTATGTACCTCTTGATTTCACTTTATTTTCCTTCCAATACTGAGTGGTAAAGAAATTTCAATGAAAGGCTCTCATCAACCTTTGTGGGGTCCTGTGCCCATGTAAGTTGCCTAGGTAACATGCTGAACTCTAGAAAGCTCACCACAGGCCACAGATTTAAGGTGCTTAGAAGTGTCCAACAAGTTGACTTTAACACTTCCCTTTCCCTTAAATGTAAACTGTCACATCTGTAAAATGAAGGACAAAAATAGGAAACAGGGACACAGATCTTTTGCAAAGGGCAGGGGACTCTTGGAGTAAAGGTGGGGAGGGACAGGAGAAGGAAGAGCAATTGAGATGTGTTATGTATGGCCACCGACTCCCCACATTGAACTGACCATAATGTATTGTGAACATGCAATAAGAAAAAAAGTTTTTTAAAATTTTACGCACCTATCTTGAGGAAAGTTTTATGAAAATGTAGTAATGTGTGCGACAGCCAAACACAGGCCACTGGACACCACAAATAAATTTGGGTTTCCTTGTCCTCTCCAGTTTTGCATTATCTTCTCTTCATCTAGACCTTTTGCTAAAAGCCTCAGAATTATATGTGAATTTCCCACATGAATTTATACATCCCATTCCCCAACACAGTACATGTATCAGGTTCTTTCTGCACTGCCTTATACTCTAGTATGTTTAGCTAGAAGTAATGGGGTCATAATGGACCCCATGTTGGATTTAGGAAGGCCAGGAGAGGAAGACATGTGACTTTCACATTAAGTATGGAAGTCAACAACCTTCCTGAGGATAATCCTCTGTTTCCCTGTTCCTCTCCCTCTCCATTTTCCTCATAGTCATTCACACACAAAACATCCCCGCTTTCAGTGTACCACAGGCTACGCGCACCTAGAATGCCTTGGGGCCTTGATAGCCACATACGCCTTACTGGGAAGGAAAAATTCATTAGACTTTGACAAGCTAAGGCTAAGAACAGGAAAGAGGGATCGTGGGAAGACTTAACTCAGTGTCTAAATATATCTGATTAAAATCTTTCCCATCTTAGCTACACTGGCAATGGAAGCAGCAAAGTTGTTTTATCCATTGCATAGTGGTTATGGAACATAGGAGCAACATCACTGGGTACTTATTGTATTTCTTATTTCTAGGTCCAAGGCCTCTGGCATCTCTGGTGAGAGTAGATGCTAACAGATTACAAGGCTGTAAGGGTAAATGGATTTGTCCCCTTGGCAAGCTCTAGCATAGGAAGATGTATGGTAACCCCAACCCCAACTGGCAGACTCCCAGGAGTGAACCTTGCTTAGGGCTTGGCTCTAACAGTGCGAATTTAGAATAAGATAAACAGAAGAATGTTGTTTCTGACCACCAGGTAGCTTCTTATCATGAATCTCAACAATGACGGACTAAAAATGAAGCAGAGTGTATCTTGTGTGAGAACGAGAAAGCAAGGGAAGAAGGGAGGCAAGAAGGGAGGAAAAAAGAAAGAAAGGGAAATAGAAACAAAGGGATGAGGGATGAGAAAATGCAAAGTGTTTGCAACTCATCAGAGCTTTTGAAGGATAAAAGCAATATGACATATCTGCAAAGTCTGGGAATCATTTTCTTCAATTATGTCACAGCCTATGAGCATCATGGCTCCCACCTAAATATCATGCTTGAGATACTCAGAGGATACATTTTTACAGCAACGTATTAAGATGATGATTATTATTACCATAACTACATTCTTGCACAGGATGTGACTATTTCAAAGGTGGGATTTATTTCTCCAAAGCACAAATATTTAACATGAGATTACACCAGAAACTAAGGCTGGTACAGATACATGATGATGTTTGTGGTCCAAAAACACATTCCCAGAGGAGAACACTGAGTACATCATTTGCCGCTTCTAAGGCTCTGCCTGTGAGCCATATTCCTGTGCTGTGTAGATTTGGAAGATGCTACATTATGCTTTTTTGTGTTTCTGTAAATAAATATCTATAGAAATTGAAGCTTGACATAAAGGATATAATTTTTCCATCATAAATGTAAGCATCATTTCATGTTTCATTTAAACTCCTTTTTAAAGAACCACAAAGATTCTCAGGCATTCCATGTCAGTGACATAAGGCAATGCCCCACTCTTGTTTGTTTGTTCATTTATTTATTTTTGGTGATCCACAATCTGATTCTGAAACAAAAGTGACAAACAACTTCTAACACTGTGTATGTTCACAGACCTCTGCCAAGAAGGGGAAAAAACAGTGTGTGGGCACCAGAAGATAAAGTGCGATGTTCCCTTTGTGATCTGTAATGAGGAAACAAGTGACCATGTCTTTGACCTTATCAAATGATCACAAGAGCAGCAAATGGATCTCTCAGGACACCGATCACTTATTTCTTCAGCAGATGCCTGGTCCTGCTTTCTGGAGTAGAAGAATATGCACAACATCTGCAGTAACCCGTAGGTTTCCTGTCCTAGTATTGGAAGGCAAGGGAGAGCCACAGGGCTACCCGCTTCCTCATGGTAAAAACCAGTGACTTCATTTCCAAAAGATTGTGAAGAAGAGCTCAAAACCAGATTTGCACATCAACCAATCTTGAGCTCTAGGTGATGCTGGGCAAGGTCCGGCCCCAAGCCCCACAGGAGTCCTGAGGTGGATGCGCCTCAGCACCGCTGCCATGTAGATGTAGCCTCACAGCACACAGGGCCACATCAGTAGGTGAAGCACAGAAAGTGACAAACAGCAATACCGCAGGTGTAGTGTTCCCCTCAGAATGCACAGAGTGAATCTTTTAAGTGGCAAATAGTTGGTATTTAACATTTTGAAAAAAATCTCGTGCTAAAAATATATTTAAAAGAAATCATATGTCAGGCACAGACCCGACACCAGCATGCAATAAGAGAAAACATTTATCTCCCTCCAACATGGAAGAAAATTGACACAGGCTTTGAAATTCAGAACTGGAGTTTATCCCTGCCAAAGATTTCCAAGTCCAGCTAGACCCTCATTATGGGCTTTCAAAGATAAAAATGAAGATTCCCTTCACTGACTTGTCCCTAGTCCTGAATACCAAGGTCTGCAGTTGGGGACAGAGATGTTGGAAGGACAGGGGAAGTTATAAAATTCCAATGGAGCAGCTGAATAGGAAAAGTTTCACCCTCAGCAGTCTACAGAGATGAAGCTAGAGGCTGGCCCTGGGTGAACTTTGGTGTCTTCTCCAGTGGCTGCATGGCCACAGTTTAATTAGCCTCCTCAAATGCCACACACCTGTCCACTTACTGCTTTACAACTTGTGAGGTGACTGGAGGGAGGGGGGTTGTTTTCCTTTGCCATAGGATTAGGTCCTGATTTAGTTTTTCTCTTTTCTTTTCTTTTTTCTTTTCTTTTCTTTTCTTTTCTTTTCTTTTCTTTTCTTTTTTTCTTTTCTTTTCTTTTCTTTTTTCTTCTCTTTTCTTTTCTTTCCTTTTCTTTTCTTTCTCCCTCTCCTCCCTCTCCTTCTCTTTCTCCCTCCCTTGCTCCCTCCTTTCTTTCCTCTCTCTCTCTCTTTCTCTCCCTCCTCTCTCCCCCTTCTCTCTTTCTCTCTCTCCCTCCTCCCTCCCCTTTTTTGTAGCAGGAATCATAAAAGTTTCTACTTTTAAAAGCTCCCTGGAAAACTACTGATCTTCCAGCTCAGAATCTACATCCAAGGTACCTTGTCCCCTAAGAGTACTTCCCAGGAAACTTAACACAAGAATCACATGCTGCAGGATATTTGTTCCATAGGGAAATTGGAAATATTGAGTGTAATCTCCATGACTTGGAAATATCTCATAGTATCAGGGTATTTGTAGCTTTTAAGAATGAAAGACATTGTGTTCTTCTGCTTTCTACGGGAAAAAATGACAAATATTTACATTGTTCCAGAGACCAATAACCAAATGCCTGCCACATGAGTTCCTGGGGTAGGACAATAGAACAGATAATATAAAAACATTTCTTAGGCTAAGATCCAGACGAGAACAGGGTGTCACAGAACTGCAGGGTGAGATCACTATTTCACATGAAATGATATTTTAGACTGCATGAAAAATGAGGAATGCGTGAAACTGCGCATGATAACGCAGAGCAGCCAACCGAAGTTAGGAGTCGGGACTACATTTCCACTGCTCATTTCCATAGCGGCCCCTTATTTTGCTCACCAATCCCCATAATAAGTTACTACTTGAGAGAAATGGAGCACCTATGGAAAGGTTATCGCTCTACCTGCTGTCAATTTTTTTTTTAATAACCGACACTCTTTTCTTTTCATTTTTTGAACTTAGAAGTTCTTAACACTTAATTTTACTGAAAATACCAGTGGGTAATCTTCAGCTCTTGCCCACCTCATGCTTGATCCCTAGGTTTCTCTTACCTTATCTCTTCAGTCAAAATATATATTCATTTGTATTTTTGTCCTGTACTGTGAGATAATTCATCCAGCTGATCTGCTCACAGCAATAATTCAATTCTTAGCACTAAAAAATTCTTTTATGTATTTTTAATTTTTCTATTCAGAAGTCCTTAGAGTTTTTAGTTTAGACATATCAGCTTGGTTCTTCAATTCTATCCTAAAATTCTGTTTGTTGCTGTTGTTATTGTTGAAACACTGCTTCATTTTCTCTCCTGGACCCATTGTAGTTGGACCCAGTAACATGATTTGTATAGCTGGGCTCTGTTCCTTAAGTTCCTGAGTCCTATTAAAAGTGTAGTGACCCCAGTCCCCTAGCAGTTAGACTTTGGCCAAGTTAAACAAGTGGGTGACAAACAAAATTTTTTTCCTGCTTCTGTCCACTGGACCTTCATACTTCAGGCAAGACCCTCTGACTGTGGAAATATCCAGTCTTACCAGCTGGAAGTGGTTTTTGAAATTACATAGAATCAAACCAACTGTTGTGATGGGGAAAAGGATTCATTCCTGACAGTTTAGAAATTAGAGCATAAATAAATGGTGAAATGTGAAAGCTCACTAATTATACGGCAGCATCAATTTTTTATGATGCATGACTGCCAAGAAAATATGCACCACTGGATTACATACTTATTTGGCTAATGGAAATATGCCACTTAAGGGAGACCACATTATGTAATTCCTTATTTTTAAAAGGAAAATTTCAGGGGACTCACTCAGCTAAGAGTTCCAGAAGATGCAACCTTTCCACCAAGGCAAATGCTGGCCTTTCCTCAAGTGCTGCTGACTGATTCATGAATGGGCAGACCAAGTCATGATGGAGGGATGTGTAAGCACAGAAGTTAATGTGCAAAATAATAATAACCAATAACAATAATGAAATTGTGATACTGGAAGCAGAGGAAAAGAGTATGAGGGGGAAGGAAAAAGAGACATTTTGTTTCTTGATGGGTTTAAATTATGGGATTACTGTCACTTAGGAAATTGCATAGAATTAAATTAGGAGATGGCAATCTAGGTCTAGCCATTGAACTTCAAAACTTTTGTCTTTCACACTGTTTATTTCTACAACTTATTCTTATAAATTGGCTTGAGTATGTTTCTTCTTCTTTCATGGAATCTCAAACTCAAGTTAAAGTTATGGTTATCTGCTCAATTTCACCATGTCTTTCTTTTCCACACTTTCTTCAGACTAAAAATTGTCAATTTATCTTTTGAAATATTCACTGAATATCTAAGCTAATCTCAGACTTACCATAGTTCTAGTTATCTTCATATTTTTCATATCATTATGCTCCTATACTAATTTTTCTTCTTCCCAGTAAATGCACCAAAATGTACCCAGTTGTCTGGTCCAAAAACTCATTGCCATTCTTGACTTCTGTTTTGTCATTTCTGATTTCAGTGTAAATTCGACAGCATAAGGTTTGTTGCATTCTGAACATATGCAAACAGAGCATTTGCTTGACTCCTGGGACTTTGTCTCTGTGTTTTTCTCCGGACAACAAAGTGTAAAGGACAAGTATTCTAGTCCTTCATAGAAGCACTGCTACCAAAACAAAACAAAAACCCTATTTTTCTGTCATATGATTGAGATTGGTATTTCACAGGGTATACTATGAGACAACATGGGTTCTTGACTAAGCCATAGCCTTCTACTGACTCAAAATATACCCCTGCTGTGAGCAACACATACACTTTGGCTACCTTAAGACACTGAGATTTGGAAGGTTTTTGTAGCTGAGGGATGAGCTTGTCTACCCTAACTGAAAAACCCTTCAAATCCTGTAGATCTATTTCAAAGTCTCTCCCAGACCTCGGGCTTATTGCCTCCTTTGCTAATACCTCTGTATTCCAAAGCTGTCTCCCATCTTTAGACTGATTTATTGCAGGCATCACTCAATCAATCTTCCCTTTCCTGCTCTGATATCTCTAAAGGCCATTTTCCAAAGAGTAGCTAAACTCGTTTCGCAAAGGAGAAATAGAGCATGTTACTTCCTTTCCAAAACCCTTCAAAAACTTTGCATTAGCCTTAGAGTAAAATGTAATGTCTTTCTATGAACCACATGATCCTACATTGTATTCTGACCTCTGCTGTTATCTCCAAATTCACCTCTTACCCTTCTTTTATCTCTCTGCTCCAATCATAGTGGCTCTCTTACCATTGCTTGCAAAGGATAAGATCACTTTCCTTCAGGGTTTTCTTCTTCTGGCTTCTACCATGTAAGCTATTCTACCTCAGAACCTCTGTACAGCTCACCTTACCCTCATCCCTACACAAATCTTCCTTCCAAAATGGAATCCACAAAGCAGTTTCTACATTTTCCAAACCACATATCCCAACGACTCATATGCAGTTACCTTGTTTTATTCTGTAAAGCACATTTTGAACTTGCTTGTTTTATTATTTACTAAGTTTGCATCTCTTTCTAGACAATGACTATCATAAAACAGGCATTCTTTGTTTTTAAATGCCCTGGCCCTGGTATATAAAAAGTGTCTGGTGTTTAGTGAGATACAATAAATATTTATCAAGTGAGGGAATTAATGAACAGATAGCTGAAACAGTCAGAATGTCAAAACAATACTACAGTGAAGAAACAATCAGATCAGAAACAATATTCATTCATAAGTCTTTTACTTTACAGAGCAAGAAATAAATAAATGCACTAGATAATCAATTTGTAGAGTTTTATATCTGTGATGTACTACTTATAATGCATTTATTTAGTGAAATTTGATGTGTTCAACTTAACTTATTCAAACTAGTCAACGTACATTGAAATAGGAGTCTTTTTAAAGGGAACTGACACTGGATATGTTTAAAGTTGTAACAACTAACCTATGTTCCTCAATTCAAATTATCTACATTTTCTACAATAGACCAAAGAAATATACAAGAAAAGAATATGAAAACAACAATGAAAAATGTATTGAAAGACAAAATAGCAGGTGAACTATATAGGAAAAATCAAGGCTAAGCAATTTCTAAGGAAAATAATTTTCTGAATAGCCTAAGTGGAGATAATGCATCATTAGAATTTGTCAGTAAATGCAATATAGACCCTTGGTTATCTCTCCTCAGTGAGAAGTGTTTATGTGTACTTCCATCACTTGTCAAGAGGACACAGGTGAACCTCCTCCAGTGGCTCCATCTCTGGGCTAGTAGTCAGTGGAAATGATGGATATATACTAATATGCATGCATAGTTATCGAGTTTTACTCATGAAACATGGTATCTTTGCAAAGCAGATGGTCCACGTGAGGAGTATTTGCTGTAACAAAGTGGTATATTGAAAACATTTACATTTCAAAAGAAGCAAAATTCTCTCCCTGGCCTCAGGGGCATTCCAGTGAGGAATGGCTCTGGAGCCCTCAGAACTGGATGAGGCTGCTGGCCCTGTGATTTTCCATTCTTGAGTCTGTCATTTGACAGTGGGTGTGGATGAGAATAATAATGCCTATCCCAAATCTTTCATAAGGTTGCTGTAAAAATAAAATAACTCATGGTAAAGATATGCTTTATAAGCTAGCTATTTTATTTGTTTTTACTTTGTAATTAAAGTCTTAGTTATGTATTTCAAAGTAGGAGTGGAAAAAAGAACAAGCACCAAAATTTAAGTTTGACCATGTGGTCCACTTTCACTTGAGATCAGCAATGTAAGTATCTGGTTAAGAATTATTAAAAGTACAGTAATTAGAAAATGTCACTGTTGTTCTCTTTAAACCCACAAAAGCAGCAAGATCTCTCTTGCATTAGGAATCCCCATGACCTATTTGTATACATGGCCTATTTCCATAACCAACCATTTCCAAATAGTTCATCTCTCACCCACCCCCAAAAGCCAAAACTCGCAGTCCATCATACAGTGAAACAAATTATTCATAGTGCCTTTATGTTGTTATTCAAAGGGAAAAAATAAAACAAAAGCAGAAGGATAGTGCACAAGATTGTGCATTGTCTGAAAACTTCTTGCTGCTATAATATATAAATTCACAAACCCCTGACACCTAAAGCTGCCTGGTCTGTAATTATTTGCTGCTTTGTTTACTGAAGTAGTTTTCCTGTTTATTATTTAATACATCCGAAAGATCTTACTAAACGAACAATTTGGGAGTATGCTAGATATTCTGGTAGAAGAATTTAGCTTCATGAAAAACTCCTGGTCATAATTATTGAGCTATCAATTATCCAAATCTACTCCAATCACACTCCAGAGTCGCTTTAGGGCAGTGATTAGTTATTAATAAATACAGTGTAAGATACCAAAAAGATTACTATCTAACAGGAATCCCCTACAAACAAAAACAACTCTTTAAGGAAAATAGCACAGAAAGAGCCATTATTCCTAATGAAATCCATCCTATGCCTCTCTTTCTCACATACAATCCATTATGTTCAACAAGATGAAAATGAGATAATAACAATGAATCTGATTACTTTATTTGTCCCTACCATCAAACTAATAAATATACTCATGACTGTCAATTGATTGCAGGAAGATATTTTATCACCCATATAACCCAATGAAAAACGCCAGCTAACTTTGACTCAATGACAAAGTATGGTTGGTGGATAGTGGGAATTATCTACTGATTTTTTTTTTGAAACTGAGGATCACATTACACCATCTAGAATGCTGACTGTGTTGTCTCTCTTACCTCCTGGTGATTCTTGGCCAGCCATTCCTTAATGGTGCTGAGGGCAATGATTGCAGCAGGTTCATTGGGAAAACCTAAGTTAAGAGCAGAAGAAATGAAAAAAAATTAAAGAAGGTAGTCAGGATATGTGAATGGAGCTGTTTCTCTACAATGGTTTTCAATTTAACTGGTAAATCCGGAGCAGGGCAGGTCCCAGTAGCCTGTGTAGGAAGGAGAAGACTGTGATTCTACACACAAGGCATTAAGAAGAACAGCAACTTAGAGTTAAAAATAAAGAACTTACCTGTAATTTAATAATGATATTAGTTAAACTCTATTTACTTGTGTTTAATACATTACAAAGCACTTTCATGTGTTTTTTTTTTTCATAAATGGTGCTCAAATTAAGGTGTATTACCTCCTTATACTCTCTTTTAAAAATGAAGAAAATGTAGGTGAGAGAAGATGGGTGACTGGGGTGCAGTCACAAGGTCAGTACTCCATCAGTGAACTGTCCAGAGGCAAGGAGATGATCCAAGAAGTGGTAGAAAAACAGTGAGTGGCAGTTTTTAAAATGTATTACAGTAAAAGATACATTGCCATTAATCTCCCTCAAAATGCTATTCCTCACTTTGAACACACTTTTTCCATTGCTCTAGCCATTTTCTCAAGACGTTTCACAGCCCTCTTTTGTGTCTTTAGTTGTACTGTCTTGGCTACTTTGATGTCCTGAATTGGTTCAAAACATTTTTTTCATGATCATTTTGACTGTGGAGATGAGCTAGACATTGCACAGTGGTAGATCTGGTGAATTGGGTGAATGAGGAGACATTGTAATGTTTGTGCAAGCCCACTCTCCTGTTGGATGGTACTCAATTGCAGAAGTCACAGCATTTTTCAATCATATCTCATAAAGGAACTCAAGACAGAGGACTTCCAGAACTGCTTCAAAACATGGCAAGAGTGATAGCATAAGTGAACTGAAAGCAAGGGGGAATATTTTGGTGGAGAATAATGACAGTGTATTTTTTATCATAATAATTGTCTAAAATTTAAACATTTATCATACATTTTGATGATTCCCTGTACATTCCTTGGGGAGCATGCTAAATAGCAATACCACAGAAAGCTGCTTACAGTAGTCCAAAAAAGCCACACGTGTTCCATTTAGGGACACTGCAGGTGATATTTGGACCACATGAACTAAACTGGTTATGTAGAATGGGTTTGATTTTTACAAGGGCAGAAAGAATGACAGACTTCAGCTTCCTCCCAGTGAGTATGTGCACATATTCAGAATTTTTAAAACATATCCAGATGTCTTTTTAATCTTACACAATCTGAACACACACCTAGACCTGGAGAATTATTAGACATTCTATCAATAGAGATAGAATAGATGACAGAATAGTCGTATAAGTTTTTATATTTATGATGCAGAAAGAAGAGATGGGAGGGACTATTTTACTGAAGCCACTGCTTGCCACTGCTCTCTTAATCACTGAATCTTATCACCTTCAATTGTTCTTCCAAGTTCTATCATGTTAGATGCACTTAACTGGATTTTCAACACTTCTTCCCCCTTTGGTTTTTCTCATTTTTAAGTTTGCTATTTTTGTTATTCTAAAGCATGCAATTCAATGGTTCTTAGTATGTCTGTGAAGTTGTTTATCCATTATCACCAATCCCACAATATTTTCATCACCTTCTAAAGGAATTCTGTGCCTATTAACATTTACACCTCAACCTCCCCTTCTACTATCCCTGGTTACCATTATTTCTTTCTGTCTCCAGACTTCCAGATTCTCCTCCTAAACTCTGTACCACTTCTATTTTCTATGTCTTTTAGTTACTTAACTAATGCTCCTCTTGATGGAGGAGAAATATAATTATTTGCCTGTTAGATGCCAGAGGTGCTGACTTTGTGGTCCCAGAACATCAAAGAATGAAGTTGTGAGCCAGAGGATGAAGTTAACAGAGTTTTGTTGGAAACAGAGAAGAATAGCTCCTGGATTTTCAGAAAGTGCCCTGAGTGTGTGGTCACCAAGGTCCTTTGTCAGGAGTAATTTATACAGCAAATTCACATTTGGGTACAACATGGATCAAACTACAATCAACCTATAGGATAAGTATAACTCCTTAGCTAATATTGATCCAGTAGGAAAATGAGTTGTGCAGCAAGAGTGCGCAGACAAAACAAAGACATCTTTGGTAAGGGATGAGTCCAGATGCTCTGGTCCCTCACCTGGGCTGCTGATACCTATCTGGACTTACTGGACCAAGGTGTGCTAATTACAACATAATTTCAGGTTGCTGTTTATCCCTGAGGGAGGCAGAGAGGCCTGGCCGTTGTATCTTTGTGTCAATCCTGGCCTTCTTCAGGCGCACCTTCAGTTACAATTCTGATGTCTTTATTTTTGTGTTGACTTCCTTGAGGGCCCAGTCCCTCACTGGCTGTATATTAATTTCTAATTCAGCTGTTTGTAATACTCTGTTTCCTTTTTCTAGGTGCATCCAACAAATTTGTGTTCTTGCCAACAACCTAACCATAACCTTCTTCTTAGTCTACACTCTCTACCCTAGACAGTCTTGTTATCATCCACTGGCATGTTTACAGGGATGTCTTCCAGAACAGACAGTCCTCACATATCATTTATGGAAATGAGAAAGACAGAGGAATGTTGACAGAGAGACCTAAGATTTAAAGACTTGTTTTTGGAGGGCAAATACATTGAACAGTGGTTCATACAGATAGTCCAAGATATCAGTAAGCCTTCAGAGAAAATCTGTGAATGAGGAGCAAGAGTATTCTCCTATTTCTAAGAGTAAATGTTTTTCCAATTATATTTCTAAAGATTTCACAGGAGAATGCTTTAAGGAAAGACAAAACAAAGCAGGGCCAATTTTTACCTATTTTAATTTATAAACCAGAGAGAAACACTATGATATAGAAAAATGTGTACAAGTTCTTCATTCTTTGTAAACTGATTCTCAACATTTGTGATTATGGACTCACTAAGATTGTTTAATGGTGTTCACACTCTAAGTAAATATTTCAAAATATAAAACCCTTAAAAATTAGTTTAAGAACTATGTCAATATGACAATATTTAATATGTTAAATTGTTATTGATTCCCCCCAACAAAGAGTGATTGATTATATAGACACTTTTAGTGAGTTCCTGTCCTCTAAAACCCCAAAGTCTGGCAAGGTGGTACATAAGCAAACATGACAGCCACAAGACAGCATGCAAGTACACTGGGGTGGTCAGCTGGGCTGAAGACAGGGACAGCTGAGCAAGAGAGATGGGTGGGACCCCTGTGAACTGGCCCAAAGCTTAAGAAGGAGATGCAACGTGAGAAGACATTGTCCTCAGCTGTAAATAATGAACAGAAATGGAAGACAATGGAAATACTAAGAGAGTGAAGGTAAGAAGAAAGCATGATGAGTTCCACTTGGCTTCCAAGAGGAAGGAGGCAGCCAGGAAAGACACTTTCTGTGACAAAATGAACCATGAGAGGCTTTTTCAGTCTACCTCTTTTTAGAGTGTAACACCTACATTCATCGTCACCCTCTTATTGATGTGCTCCTGCAAAAATGTAGCATGTATCCTCCCTCAAAATAAATCTCTCTGGCTTGGTGCTTTGTGCTTATGGCTACATAATCCCTCCTAGTCACTGCTTTATTTGACTACTTTCCCTGCTGGTAGCTGAGTTCCAAACTTTACATTATCTCTCTGAAATATTTACACCTTTCTTTGCCCTTGATTTCATTCAAAGCCTAATGGGCCCTCACCTGAACAACTGTAGTTGACCCTTACTTGTCCTCCTTTGGTCCTCCTTTGGTCTTCCCTGCTTTCTATAATCTCTCCAGAACATTTCCAAGTGACTCTTCCTAAAGCATAGTTATCATAACTTTACAATCTTAGACAAAGCTATGGTGCTTATATTGATATTCTAGTCCTACAGAATAAACACAAGAATCTTCCAACTCAACATTACCCATTTCAGTGGCCCCATGGGACCTTTCCAGACTCGTTTTGTTTTTTCTATTCCCATGAAATTCTTCTCTAGCTTTCAGGTGTGTCTAGTAATTATTCAAAACATAAAATTATAGGGAAATATAAATCAAATAATCATAGTAATCATGCTCCATTGCAAATGGTCAACTATATTAATATTCACCTTTAGCAGATATAATTCCCCACAGAGAAATTACACAAATTCTTACAGAACCATGGCAACTATGGTCTGTTCTCAGTTATGTGTGACTTCCTGTTCACTTTCTCACATTTATCAAAACTTCTGGCACTGAATTATGGTTTTCCTCACAACCTGGAGGATGTCATATCTCTGGGTGATTTCAACATTCAGGGGTGACTCACCTAACACCTGGCTGCCACTTCCTTGACCTGCTTGTCTTCACCAGCAACCTCTTCTTTCTCACTGAGCCACCTCCAGCTTACATCACACGCTCGCACTTTATGTAACACTTTCAGCCCAAGGTTACTCCCCTCAACAAAGTTCAATATAGTTTTTTCAGCTACGCTCCAAGAAATTATCATTCCAACTATTTGAAACCTACTCCTCTGACCACTCCTCAAAGTAATGTCAACATTTCTCTCCTGAATTGTCTGGCTCTTTCCTGTTTTGCTAGACTCAGATCATTCATTATTTCCACTCCAACGACACTGGCTTCTTTCTGTGTTTCAGATGCTTTATGTGCCCCCTTCTCTTCCTGCCTGAAGTCATTGCTCATGCCATTTCCTCTTCCTGAAATGACATTTCCATTCCCTTTTCCTAGTTTATGTTTACTTTTATTTGTTCTCTTCTCAGTTATCATTTATCCAGTGAAGTCTTCTCTGACATTTATGATACCCTATGTTATGCTTTCACAGCACCACAGATTTGTCATAGACATTCTACATTTGTTTATGCAAATGTGCAAGTACTAATACAGTGAAAAACCCCTAGGAGGCAGACAACACATGTACCTTTCTTTGCTTAAAACTAAATAGCTAAAATATTACTGCTCCATAAAAGATGCTCAATAGATGTTGAATGAATGAGTGGATATGGATTTGAGGATCTTGCATTAACAAAAGAAGGCTGACCACTGGGAGCACATGGATGTCCGGCCTTAAAGTATGGTAACGACGTAGGAAAGCTGAGAAGGTGCCCATGAATTGTACCCACAACATATTTGATCCATGAGAAACAAAATGTTATAAAGGTTCACAGGAGAAAACATAACTCCTGGTGGGAAGATACCCTGTGATTAATAAAAAGGAAAGGGAAATACCGTGACAAATATCCCTGCAAACAGGCCTCCTTCAGTGGGCATGTATGCACAAGATGAAACATGATGTATGGGGTAAACAGCAACAGGACAATTCTTTGTCCACTTAACTGTGAGTCCCTAAGGGTTACAAATGAGATGAATGAATAGGCAAGGAGAGATCTTAGCCCAGGGATGGCCTCCCAAAGAAGCAAAGCCTGCCTCAGGAGGTCACAGTGTATTCAAGTCACCAGGGGACCTTTGTTCACAAAAGCAAACTGGTTCCCCAGAGGGAAGGCAGCAGACAGGCTTCAAATGCATCACTGAATTAGATGAACAGAAAATTTCTTGCAAGTATGAGGGGCAATGAGGCTGAACAAGTCATTAATAAGTGAGGGCCACGCATGCAGGGAATTATGCTAGTGTGTACTCAGGTGGCATTCTCAAGCTTAGTTTCCTACTCACTAGAATGGGTTATTAAAATCGCATCTTTTTTAAGTGTGGAGAGTGACTTACACAACATATAAATGATTTCTTATTTACTTTCACATTGCTAAATTTTTATATACCTATGTGCATATATAGGTTTACACACATGGACAAATGCACACACATGTACATAACACCTAGCTCAAGATATAAAACATTTTCAAAACTCCAGAAAGCTACCTTTTCCTTAGTAAGAACATCGACAAATTAATAGCTATTCCAATTTCTATTACTATAGATCAATTTTACATCTTGTTATACTTCATATCCATAGTATTGTAAAATTTGTGCACTTTTGTATATTTATTTAATTCAACATTACACTTTCCTGACATACCTTTTCATGTAATACTGGGTCACTCGTTTTCAGCATAGTATTGCATTTCATGATAGGAGTATACCATAATTTGTTTATCCATTCTAATATGGATGGGCAATGCAGTAATTTCTAGTTTGGGGAAACTATGAAGAAAACTGCCATGAACATTTTCATATATGCTTTGTTGAAAATAAGTTCTTGTTTCTGTTGCAGGTAGGCCCAATATTTGCACTGCTAGTTTCTGTTTCTTTGATTCTGGAAAAACTTGCCCAGTCTCCAAGGCTGTTGTGCCAATCTACTCCCTGACCAGAACTATATGAAAGTTTAAAATAATACCAATTTATTTAGTATATTGAGATGTACTTTCTTATGAGATTTTCTTGACCACATTTAAGGCCATTAAAATTAGTTTTAAGAAATGCCCTCCTCGTTCTGCTCAGATCAATTCCATACTAGGTTGTTTCATGTGAATCCCCTGTATGTGACAATCTAGACAACTATTTGGAAGAAAATAACAGTCAATATGATAGAGAGTGAATATCTCCGATTGTCTAGTTTTGAAATTTTTGTCTCTTTCATTGCTTTCTTGTGATCCGCTTTGCTCTGTTTTGTTGTGTTTAATTTTACCCTTTTGATATAATTGCATGTATATTTGAGTGGGTAAGATGGATGACCATATTGCTGTTTTTGTCAGATTGTGGAGCAGAACTGTTAACAATCTCACTGTTTGAATGTCTACTTTATATATTTTAACTTTGTAAATTGAACAACTATTTCCAAGAAGTCAGTATGTAATTTGTCAAGCAATAATTTCTTAGGTTTTTTTGTTGTTGTTCTTTTCCTTTTTTCCTTGGAATACTGTATTGTTGCTACCCTTTATTCTGTTTTGTTTTGTTTTTCTCTTTAAATAAAATTATTAAAAAAATTAGTTTTAAGCCACTGAGTACTTTTTATATTGTGAAGCTCAGAAGAGTTTTATGATTTGTCTATCTTCATACTATAGAACAGTCATGTTTTTAAGCAGTGAAAGGACAAACTATATCAACAGAACATCAAATCCCAAAATAAAAGAGAGGAAAGGTAAAACAGCAAGTTGGATTTGGATGATATTCACTCATGGCCCATCAAATAACTCATTATACGTAAAAACATTTTATTTTACTCAATTATTAAACTGATTTTTTTGCAGTCAAATTTTACTACAAGCAGATATAGTAATAAAGACTCATAGAAGATTTTAGCCCATCTCTGAGCTATTTGTTGAAAACTCAAAATGTTTTCAACACAGCGATAATGAAGACAATTTTTTCTCCAGTTTTTAATAGTTTTGCTATTATTCATAGTACCCCAATATCTTTCACTTTTTCCTTAGCTTCCATTGTAGAAATTAAGCTTGTTTTCATGATATAAAATTCTGATATGTGCCACTAAAATTCCATCACATTCCACTAAGATAGAGATATATACAACTTACTCTTCCCTTTTTAGAATAAAAAACAAGGAGTCAGTCTTTGTTTTAAGCTTTAAAGAGAGAGTGTGCTTATAGATATAGATTACTAGTTGTAGAAGCATATGTTAATACATTAAATCAATTATTGCAAAGAGGTTTATTACAAAAATAAATACAAATCAAATTGAACATAACCCAGGTGTCACTAAGCAAGGTCTGGAAATTCTCACTGTGCCAGCTATCCAATCTGCCCAAGGTACCCCTCCATTGCACTTTCCCTCACAGCTCTAGGACCTGTTTTGGGGCTCCTCCCACTTTTATTGGGAATGCTTTTCTATTAGATGTAAGAAAAAGGCAGTCTAGAGACTGATACTTAAGACAAGTTCATGAATCCAAAAACTATTATTTATTCCCCCAGTCATTTTTTTTCTCAGCTAAGATGTTTTCTATAGTGCTTTTCACTTCAAAGTCCATACTCCACACACACCCCACCCAATGGGTACTTGGCTCAAATACTAGCAGTTTTATGGAGTCACATCCCTGTATACACTGTACATATTTAGAAAATAGTTGCCCTACTAATCAGCCCTTCTGGTGACTATCGGTACCAAATTGATGCTGATTTACTATAAATATCTCAAAGTTAGAAGCAGCAATTTAAAGAAATCAAACTTCGTTGAACTCTGCACATTAAATTTACATTTATTTTGAGACATCTTCCCCTGCCAAAACCTTACTAAGGAAATCATGGTGCTATTTATTATTATTCACACATAAACTCAAAAATACTATGAGTACGAAGATATCAAGCCTGGACTTTCGGTATTAATGAGGACCTCTGACTCTGCTGAACCGCAGGGTGTATCACTGGGCCCACAAGAAGGTCAACACCAGGTTGTTGCTATTTACTGCCAGTAAAATGTCACACTCTGCACAACAGTTTAAAGAGCATACCATGCATACTTTTCTACCTTCACATGAAAGCTCCACAGTGGGGGGGACCAAAGTGACATGAAATGGGCATATTTTCTGAATTCAGGTAAAAGGAGATAAATGTATAAGATGAGTCTGAGTTTTTATTTTTTCATCTTTTCACTAGTCTTTCCTGAATGCACCCACAGAGATACCCATGGATCCTTTCCTGGATGGGGAAGGGGCTAGGGTGCAGATGAGGGTGTGGTGGGCCTGAGAAAGTACAGCACAATAATTCTGTTTTCAGTCTCAGTCCTGCTGCTGTCCTGGCCTCCCCCAGGCCTTCTTGCAGCCTACAGAAGCTATTCTGATAGCACGATGATATCAAATTACTTGAGAGAAATGAGCTGAAGGAGCCTCGCTGTTAAGCAATTGCTAGAGCAGCCACTCTGACAATCGTGGCTGAGGCCGAGTTTCGCAAAAGATAAAACAGGTGAAGTAATAAGAGTGACACCGAGCCCTGTGACTGCAGTGAACACGGCAGTGGAATGCTAAACAGGGTGTCACCGGCTTCCCTCCAGAGAGTAAAGGCCACCACAGGAGGCGAGAGGAAGGCATCCACGGCCTGTCTTCAAGATAGCAGCGCGTCAGCTGTGAAACAGGTTGAGAGGACACACGCACACAATGGCATAAGCACGAGTGGACTCATCACAGCAGGGGTGGTGGCTTTCCCCGGATATCCCCTCGCGTGTGACACTTCTTTGCACACTCGCTTGACTGCCATCCGCCAGCATCTTCTGCCTGAGTGCTTCCTGTGCAGGGCAGAGCCCACTCTGCTGCGTGTCAGGCCGGTCCAAGGGGTCAGTGTAAAAGACCCCCTACAAGTGTTCTTCATTTGTCCAGTGAGAAAATGAGGAGGTGTGTGCTTTACAGTTTCCCAGAGTTGCTCAACGAGGTTACGGTGCTACTGTCCGCAGTGCTATATTCCTTATCTTGTACTCTGTATTTGCTTCCTTTCTTTGTCCCTCTTCCTAACTCCCTTTTCTGAAATCCTCTTCCAAATTAATTATGTGAACCCAAACCCATGCCTCTACATCTGCTTTTGGAAGAAGCCAAACTATGCAAGCAACCAAGATGTATTAGTAGCCAAGAGAAAAGTAGGTCTTATCTTGATAGCACCCTTCCTCCAGTTCTTCCCAGTTAGAATCTCTGGCTAATGCACTGTAGAGAAATATTTTACAAATTAGCCAAAGAATTGGTTGGAGAGTGGGAAACTCATTGGCTGTCATCCTGAAAGCACAGTAATATTTTACTTTAGGGAGCATTGAGGTAAGCCTGCACTAGATACAAATCTGGTCCACTGTACTGAAATCTTGACATAATGGTAAACTGCTACTGCTTGTTATTTATTGAGCAATAATTATAATTCACCATGTTTACCATGTGTATGTATCATTTAAATTTACAACTTCCAAAGGGAAGAAAGAAAGAAAAGAAAAGAAGAAAAGATGAGTTGCCTGTGAATAAATGACACCTTTGGTATATTGAGGGAGAAGAGAAAATACAACTGATTCATAGTTACACTAAATATTTTAAGAGATGTACAAAGTGTGGCCAGCCTTGTTGGGCAAGCTTCAGTGGACTCAGCACCACTTAAAGAAGAACTGGTGCTGCAGGGGCCGCAATGGGCAGGGGGTGGAAGCCCTGGCTCCGCCCCATTTCCCTCCAGCCATGGTATAGCCCAGTGCCTAGGATGCCTTTGGTTCTCATGTCCACAGAATGAGTAGAACATTCCAGAAAGTCTCTGCTCTAGAGACTTCAGTCCAGGTAGTATAACATTTCAAACTCCACAGAATGGAAATCAAAGTAGAGTCCCTGCAGACAGGGAGTTTATTTCCTGATATGGTGCCTTCTATAGAAGGCACATTCAGGGAGCCAGGGACTGCGGGGCTGTCCTCTTTCTTAGGCGGCAGCACCGTTTTGCTGCCATTCGCTGTCCCTCTCCTATACCCGGTCATGTAGAAAAGCTGGCAGTTCTCATGGTACAATAACCGCCACATACTCAGGTACCACTGAGCTGGACACAGAACTTCTGTGACATCTTGTATTTGCCCATGACTCTGCCTTACCCTTAGTAACATCTGAAATTACCTGGAACATAAAAAAAAAAAGAAGGGGAATTCTGTTTTCCTTAGCCTCTTAGTCTCTTCAAACCCATTCTTTCATTTCATCCATGATGTGTGCCAAAAGCAAATGATATACTGAATTCTTTAATATTTAGCCTCAGATCTAGTTAGTTTTTCTTCTTCTAGCTAACAAAATCTGTAAGCCATGAAGTTTTCAAGTTGCCTTTCCTCTGCTCTTCTAAACAGATATGAATGAATTACATTTTTATAGGACACAAGGTTACAATCTATGCAAGCTTCATCAGCTTTTCAAACTTATGAGCTCCAGTCTCTTATTTCTACAGATATTTCTAAAATCATCTTTTGCCAAAGAAATTGTGATAATGACTGGAGAAATGGCTTGTGAAACAAATCGTATTCTATGCAAGCTGTTCCTTCTACCACTGGGTAAGTGTCCTGAGAAAGGAGATGAAAATCTCATAGAATCTCTTCAAATAAGGTTTCTTAAGAGTTCCCTTGTAAAAGAATGATTTTTTTTTCCTGCAGGGTTAATCAAGGGAGTTCGTTGAGGACATCATATTTGAGTAGAAAAGACTTAAGATTGGGATCTACTGAGAGGTGAAAATGCAGGTTATGTGCTCTGACCTGTGGCATTCTTTGATACATAAATCTGGTAGCCAGCAATCTTTCTACACATGAAGGTCACCGTGTCATATACCCAGGAGCTCCCCAGGGAATTCCTCCATCCTTAGGACCCAAATCCATGCTCATGGCCTTGGATGGAGAGCCCTTTAGCTGTCCTTGTCAGTATCTGAAATGCCATCTGCCCCATCTCCTTGGTTACCATGTATCCATGCTGCTGGAACATAAGCTTCCCACTTGAGGGCTCAAGGCAAAGCAGGTGCTCTGCAGGTGTCACACCATATGTGGGAAAATGAGGAAAGCTGACCACTCCAGCATCCTGTGAAGTCCCGCAGTGATTTTGTGTTACCAGAAGTCAACAAAGATCAGGGCTCTCAGCAGAGGGCAAGGAAGCAAACTCTCTGCTGCTCTCTGGTGCCTGGTGACCTAGACAGCCTATGCATGCATCCCTGACAACCCACAGACATGACCTGAATGAAAACTTTGGATTGCAACAAATAGCTCTTAGGGTTCTAAACCCCTAGGTTGGGGCAGAGCACAGAACTTCTTCCACTGACAGGCCAGCATAAAGTGTCACTGATTCTGGGCAAAAAGCACTTTTGTCCCAAGCAGCTTTTAAGCTGTCCCCTGCATGGCCAGGTAGCTGAACACTGTCATCACTGCAGCAGTAGCATAAACACTATGTCCCTAGTAAGGAAGAAACTGAGGTAGCTCTCAAGTTCCTGATTACCAGCTTTTGTTCTTCAACAAATAGTCAAGTTCCTTGAAGGTTTGAGTTAGTAAATTAAAAAAAAATCCCATAAATTCTTTTGAGGCCTCTGAGTGTCCAATTACTGGATACGGGTATTTCTCCTCTTCAGGTGCAAATCTTAGTTGTAACACCGCATTTGAGGTTGGTCTGAATGAGTCTGCAGACAGCATGTAAGATTTGCCTAAGTAGGGCTGGGTTGGTTTTCATAGAATTTATGAAGGAAATTGCTCCTTTGCAGATGGCGACAGAGATTAAAGCAATTTGAGCCTTAGATCATGATTAAAAATAGCATACAATTTGATATATAGCTGTGATTAAAATATATTTTATGGTATTGTTGAAATATTATGGAAGATACAGATCACCCAAAAAGGGTCAAGTGGGGAGTTCCTAAAATTTCAGTGAGTCAGAGGACATAAAATCAAATTTGACACCAACAGAAATAGCACTAGGTTGCCGACACACCTGTGGATAGCTGGGCTTCTAAGGATGCCACACTGGATAACGAACCCCTATTCTTCTCTTCCCTCTGCCATCTAATGTGCAGAGTGTACCCCAGGGATGGAGTGTGTTTCTGTGCCCCACCAATGTTGAGCATGGCCACTTGATATACTTTGTCCAGTGCGATATAAGCAGATGCAAGGCTGGAGAAAGTCTTGCAGTTGTGTAAAGAAAATATCCCAGGCAGCCACTGCCCTTTCAGACTGGCACCAAAAATGAGACAGGCAGAGCAGATCCGAGCCCTAGCAGAAGTCTGGAATCCAACCTTGCCTGCCTCTTTGCTGCCGGCCACTGGGCTTTTCAAGTTGTTAGCAATGCGGAAAAATTCAACTGAGAATTTGTGATACTGAGCGAGAACTGATACTACAGGTAAGCATATGACTGTTCAGAAATATAGCACAAGGGGTGTTTTTTACCCTTCTTTGCCATCTTGACTTTACCTGTTTGTTGTCATATAAAAATATTATATAGACAATAAAGTCTATACATTGATACAAGGAATTGAAAGCCAGATTGGAAGTGATTTAAAAGAAACCCTGGAAAGCCAGGAGTGGCAGCACAAAACTGTAACACCAGCACTTTGGGGGGCTGAGACAGGAGGATTCCAAGTTCAAGTCCTGCCTGGAAATTGAACAACTTAGAGCTTTTCTTAAAGGTGGGGGTAGGGGAACACTCAATGTAAAGACAATGTAAAGATTCAATCAGGAATACTGGAAAGAGAAAGAAAGAAAGAAAGAAAGAAAGAAAGAAAGAAAGAAAGAAAGAAAGAAAGAAGAAAGAAAGAAAGAAAGAAAGAAAGAAAGAAAGAAAGAAAGGGAGAGGAGGAAGGGAAGGAGTAGAGTGAGGGAAAGGGGAGGGGGAGGAAAAGAGACCTAGGAAAAAGAGAATGAGAACAGGCTCTGGACTCATATCTACCAAGAGTTGCATTCCTGTCCAGAAAACCTTGCTCTGTGTGAGCAAACACAGGCCTCTATTTCTCAGTATCTTTGCCTCTAACATTCCCTATGTGAAGAGTAAACTGTGAAGGTCACAGTCATTTTTTTGTTTGTTTGTTTTTTTGGTACCAGGGATCGAACTCACGACCTCGTGCTAGCCAGCCAGGCACTTAAGCCACTGAGCTAAATATCCGGCCCGACACAGTCATTTTCCTCCTCCACAAGTCTGTCAGCTGCTTTCCCTCTTTTTATCTCATTTGTTTAGCCAAGGAAGGAAGCCTAGAGCTGTGAGAAAGGCCACAAGTGTGACAACGCCATGGAGCACAGGAGTCCAAACACCTGGCCCCGGAACTCCTCCCTCCTCTACAAGGAGCAGCAGAATATCGCTTGCGGAAAGTTCAGTTTTCAGGATCAGGTGTGACCTCAATATTTCCCGCAAGAATTAGAAGCTTTCTATTTCCTGTTTTTTCCAGAATCCTTTGGCAATAGGGGCAGGTAGTAGGTGAACGCTTTTAACAAAACAAACTCATTTATAGCTATAACTCTGAAAAAATTACATAGATACGTTGCAATCTGAAAAGTAACTGACTGATTAAAACTGAAGGTTATACTCTAGATTTCAGACCTAATGGGAATATATTTCTTTAAATGATCTGAAATGAGCACACTGATTCATGTAACAATCACATGCATGGTTTTTTTCTATTCTACCCAACTCATCCCCTTGGCCAATTTTTTTGATTTGTAAGTTTTACCCAAACATAAGATACCACTTCTGAAAATGTCCAGAGACGGGTAATTGGAAGTGATGCATGTACCATTTCCCTCCAGCAGACAAAAACCTGGCTCGGCCCTCTTAACCGCAGTGAGGCGCCTGGGGGATAGTCAGTGTTTCAGCAATGATGGAAGAATGAAGAGACCAAATGAGCCACAGAATTTTAAAGGAGGAAAATTGCATTTTAAGATGCAAATTCTCCCCACTGTTCATCACGGTTAGTCTTAATAATAGATGACAGCATTTCACAAACTATGAGCTCTTGATTAAGTTTGCAGTAGAATAATGAAAGGTGTATTACTCATCAAAAATCAATTTGTTCTCCTCCTTGAACTGTAGTAAGCAGACACAAGTTAGCACGGAGTCATAATGTGACAGGAAAACCTGCTGGGACAAGAAACAAAGTTTACAATGTGCCTGTATGGCAGAGTTCTGTGTTTCCACATAAATGTTAAAGTTAAAGACTTCTGCTGGATGTGTTTTGAGAAGTTAGAACTTTTGTGTAAACTTAAGTATTTCTCAGGGAAAGATAACAAAGAAAATGTTTGCACGCTATCTCACTTATGAGCACCTGACCTATTTCTTCTAAAAAGTAGTGACATTTTATTTTTGTTCGTAGGTTCAAAGAAACCCAAGAATAAGGAGGATGCCAAAGTGGCACACAGGAAATGACCTTTCTCATCTTCCTAAGCATTCCATTTATTGAGAACTATCAAGGGTTTAAAAGTCAGAATGTTGGGAATCAGGCCGGCACCTGAGCAGCTCAGCAGTGGCCAACCTGTACTGGCATGCACAGGAGGACAAACAAAATAACAATTCTCCCCAGACCTAGAAAGGAGAGGTCGCAGAGAAAACTGCTGGCCCCCCAGATTGGAGGAACGGGCAGGTGGATAGGGAGCCACTGAACTTCTCTAGCACGAGCCTCATGGAAGAAGCTATGTAGGGTGCAGTATTGGGACAGGAAAACCTAAACTGCAACTGAGAAATTGCTGGAGGCACACTGAAGGCTGGGCTCAAAAATAAAACTCTGGGAGGACCCAACCCAGTCATTGCAGGGGCCTGCGTTTTTTGTTTGTTTGTTTGTTTCCTGAGTTTTGTTTATAGGAGGTAAACCAGGTCTTCAGAGTGAAAATTAAACTTCCCTCATACTACTAGCAAGGCTAGGGGAAAGGGCTTGTTTTTAACTATGTCAGAGCATAGTGTTTTCCATAACAAGGCCTCAGGAGAAACCATCTCACCAGAGCCTAAGCTCCTGGGGTTTTATGACCCCTTATCAATGTGGAGAAAACAAAGTCTACAACTCTGGATCACTCCGCCTCCTACCCAGAGGAAGAAAAGGTCCTAGTCTAGTCTGCTCTAGCTTTCCTGTCCCACCTAAAAGGGGGTGCGATTAAGGAGCACTTAAGAGGTTTACAGCTCAGTGAAAGGCAGCCTTTCATCACAGCACTGTGTAAGAGGGACATTATCACATTATAAAGGCCTATTTATTGCAATTCCTCTCTTTTTTTTCTTATTTGAACGCGGGGTCTTCAAGTTGAACTACATCCATACCTCCTTCTATCCTATTTTTTATTTTTATTGTTTTTTAAGTTTTTTTCTGTAATTATTTATTTTTGACCCATTCAGATAAGCTTGAAATCATAATGATGGTGAACACGAAGGTCACCCCGCGTCTGAGTCTGCTCCCAGAACACGCACCTAGGAGAAATACGCACCTAGAACAGGAAACTGCAAGAAAGAGAGCGGAGCCCGTCAGTGGTTGCCCAGGGGATGCGGAGGGGAGAACAGGATGCAACTGTTTGAAAGATAAATGGGGCCTACTTTGAGGATGGGGGAAGTTTTGGAAATACACAGATGTGGTGGTTGTACAACAATGTATGTGTACTAAATGCCACTCAAAAACGATTCATTTTGTGTTATGTGAATTTAACTTCCATTTGAAAACTATCTGGGTTTACTTGGAAATATATGTTAACTCAAGGGCGAGGCAAAGGCCCAGAGCATCCTTGCTCCACCAGCACAGAGCTCAGTCAGCTGCTGTCCTATGTTTTATTTTGAAGACAAAGTTTTATTATGTCAGGTTGGGCTTGAACTTGCAATCTCCCTGCCTCAGTCTCCTGGAGTGCTGGCACTTCCAGCATGCCCTATCATGCCCAGTTTCTTGCTTCCTCTCATTGAGTACGTCATTCCTCCCTATCTAGAAAAAAATTAGAAAGCATAATAAAATGGAAAGGTACAGTTTAAAGAAAAAGAGCTTAAACATCAGAACTTGGATTCAAATATGCCAGGGATGTTGGAATTATGAAACAGGGAATTTAACACCACACTAGAAGACTTAGAGCATTGACACGAAATAAAAGCCATACTGGAAGCTATACTTGTTTACAAATGATGTGGTATCCCCCCAAAAATCTGACAACATCCTAAAAATAACAATTATAGCAAGATCACAGTCTATAAGTTTAATATGCAAAAGCCAATATTGTCCCATCTACCAATAACTAACAAATAGAATCTGACATTCAAAACAAAACTTAATATTAGCATCCTTGAAAATGAAATAGGTCATCTTTTTAGGTTCTACAGAGGAGATTATTAGTTAATAATAATTATTACCTAACCAAAGTTATTTCACTAACATAATAATCTACAGTCCCATCCATGTTGCTGAAAAAGAGCAGATTTCATTTTTAATGGCTAAATACTACCCCACTGTGTGAAATGCACATTTTCTTAACCATTCATCAGGTGATGGACACTTTGATTATTTCCATTCCTGGGTACTGTGCATAATGTTGTAATGAACATGAAAGAGCAGATGTCTCCTTAATATACCAATTTTCTTTTCTTTGCATATACTCAATAGTGGGATTGCAAGATCACATGGTTAGTTTACTTTTGATATTTTGAGGAACTTCCACATTGCTTTTGCAATGGCTGTTGAGGTTTACACTCCCACACACAGTGCGCAGGAGCTCCCTTTTCTCCTCATTCCTGCCAGCACCTGTTATCCTTGGTCTTTGGATAAGCCATTCTTATTGGGATGAGATGATATTTCATTGTGCCTTTGATTGGCATTTTCCTGATGATTAGTGATACTGTGGGTTTTTTTTTTTCTGTGTACTTACTGGCCATTTTTATGTCATCATTTGAGAAATCTATTAACTATTTTTTAGTCAGCTGTGTGTGTGGGGTGTATGTGCATGTGTGTGCTACTGAGTTTTTATAGATTTTTAAAATATTCTAGAAATCAACTCTTTGTCTGGTGTATGGTTTGCAAATATTTTCTCCCATTCTGTAGTTGGCCTCTACATTCTAATCCTTGATTTCTTTGTATGTGTGTGTAGAAGATTTGAGTTTGACATAAATTCATTTTTCCAGTGGCCTGAAGAATTTCACCATGGATATCTCTAGTAGTTTGATACTTTCAAATGTTAAAACTAAATCTTTAACCCTTTTGAGTTGACTTTTGTTGAGAGATAGTGGTCTAGTTTCATTCTGCAAATGGAGATTTAGTTTTTATAGAAAATAATGTGCACTTGGTTACAGATGAGTGCGTTTACTTCTAGGATTTTATTTTGTTCCATTGGTAGAGGTGTCTGTTTTAATGTTAATATCTTGTCATTTTGTTCATTACAACTTTGTGGTGTATTTTGAAATTAGGTAATGTGATACCTTTGTCTTTGATTTCTTTTTGTTTGTTGGTTTCATTTTGTTTTTTTCAAAATGCTTTTGGCTACTTGAGTTTTTTGTAGCTCTATATAAATTTTGGAACTGCTTTTTCATACATACTTGAAAAACAATATTGTTATTTTAATAGGGAGTGAACTGAATCTGTTCATTGCTTCTGGTAGTATTAATTCTTAAAAATCTACAAATATGAGATGTCGTTCTACTTTATTGTGTATCTTCAATTTCTTTCATTAGCATTTTATAATTTTAATTGTAGAGATCTTTCACCTCTTTGGTTAACTTTATTCCTAGTTTTTATAGCTGTTGTGAAAGGAATTGTTTTCTTATCTTCTATTTCAGATTATTTTCTATTGGCACATGGTAATGCTAATAGTTTTTTCATGCTGATATATTGCTGAATTATGTATTAGTTCCAAATAGCTTCAGTTATGTCTCTATATTTTCTGTATATAAGAATATATTATCTATGAAGAATGACCTGGCTTTTTTTGAAATTCAGATGCCCTACATTTCTTTCCATGCTTGATTGCTCTCTCTAGGAATTCAAGAAATGTGTTGAGTAAAAGTGGTGAAACTGAGTATATATGTCTTCTTTCAGATCTTTGAAAGTTTCAACTTTTCCCCACTAAGTATGTGTTAGCTGTCATTTTATTCTAAACTTTCTTTTGTTAAGGTATACTTTTCGTATACCTAATTTATTCAGTATTTTTATTGGGAAGGTGTGTTGAATTTTATCCAATGACTTTTCAGCATTTATTGAGATGACCATATGTTTTTTGTTCTTCATTTCATTGACATGATACAGCATGTTTATTGATCAGTGTATACTAAACCATACCTGGACTGAATTCTTCTTATCATAGTGAATAGAATAACTTTGCTCAGTGTAGTGTTCTCAGTGGATACTGTTATTCTATTGTCCAAAGATTGAGAAGTGATGGGTGTTGGAAGCAGTCAGCAGCCTAGTGTAATGTGGTTCCAAGGGCTGAGCTCATGGCTATTGACCTGGTAATAAGGATCATGGGACTTTGCCTAGTACTAACTTTCACCATGGCCAACCTGCCACTGGATTTCCAGTCAAAGGCCTGAAGTTGACTCTCCTTCTGTCTCATGGCAAGGGCAACTGTCTCCAAGTTTGTTGCTTGGAGTTGGCAGGGAGGTGACATGGATAACTCTTTCCTTCCAATCTTCTTTGCTAATTTATTTTTGTAAACTAAAAGCAGACACTATGATTTCCCACCTGATCACCTGGATCTTGTGAAAGTGGTTTGTGAAACAGTAGTTGTTCAACTTGGTGTGTTTATGAGAGACGATTACCAGATGATTTTACTCAGCTACAATCTCACTTAAGGTCTCCTAAAATGTTTGAGGAGGTGATCATACAAGGGTATATATTTATTCATATATTTTCTCCTGAGTTAAAACATAATGTTAAAAAATTCCTTCCAAGCTGCTTAAGTGCCCAGCATGGGGACCAAGTATCAGGATGATGGTCTTTATGATTGGCTATTGCCCCTTTGAATCACACAGACATCTGAAGTTTGACAAGGGGACCCATGATTTTCTGATCAGTCTGAAGCAAGGATTCAAATAATAATTATTATTAATTCTTATTTTTGTCCAGAGTGGGTGATCAAAGATTGGCATTCCTTTGCCAAATATAGATACAGTGAACACAGATGAAGAGATCAGCAGGGAGCCACAATAGAAGTACAGCAAGGGGATATCTTTCAGTGTTGTACAGCGTGTCTGTCTTTGTCTCCTGTGCTATAACAGAATGCCTGAGCCAAGGGGTAATTAAAATGAAAAGAAATGTTTTGGCTCTCATCTCTAGAGGCTGGCAAGTCTAAAATCAGGGTCTTCCTATTGATTTGTCTCATAATGGAAAGCACAAGACAGGAGAGGCAGGAAGAGAGGGAGAGAGAGAGGCCTAAAAGCCTTTTTTGTAATGGCATTAATCCACTTAGAGGGTAGAGTTTTCATTACCTAAACACGTCCCAAGAGGCCCCATCTCCCAGTACCTTGACACCAGCAGCTAAATATCAATGGTTCTGGGAGCAGAAAAACATTTAAACTAGGGCATGGCCTGTACAGTGAGCAAATAGAGGCAGAGACTGTGTGACTTGTGCCCCAGAGGAGCCAAGAGAAGGAGTCCAGCATGTTCACAACTGACCCCACTGTAGGGCTGGAGACAACAGATTAAAAAACTTGGCATATTCCTAATGATTTACAATCCTTTTGCAGAATTTTTATTATGCCACATTCATTAGTAAAAAAATCCAGAAAACTAAGCAACTTTCAGGTTTCTCATTAAGGAAAATAAGATACCAAGGCGTTATGGATATCATCATCTCCTCAATCAGGTTTAGCCAGAGAGAAAGCTAGGGATGGAATAGACAGAGGGAACTGAAGTGGAAAGATAAGAGAATGGTACAGTCATCCACACAGCCAGAATCTAAGAAACTTATATTGCAGATGGGCAGATGTGGGAAAGATAATTAAACCTTGGCTTATCTTTCCTAAGCCCTCAATATAAACTCCCAACATAAACATGAACAAATCCCTCTACAGCTGCTGTATTCTCATCAGATGTCTTTTTTAGTATTATTAAGGACTATATCATTGAATCATTGGATGGAAATTTGTTTTAAACATATTTCAGTCATCGAAGATGCTATCATATAGACTTCGATAAGAAAAAATGAATAAAGGAAGGGAAGGAGAGAAGGAAGAAGGGAGAGAAGTGTTAAAACTACCACAGCAGCTTAATACGAGCAAGTTAATTTACCTTTCCTCAAGCACAGAATCTAGCCCTGACTCAGACTGTATTTCTACCTGGTCACCTTCTCCCTTAATCTCAATCAATTCCTTTAGCGCCTGTGCAATTTGTTTATGCTCAGAATTAAACTGCACTACCTGGATGTTGCCTAGTAAATATTTGGCTTTTATAAGGTGTTTATTTTCTATAGCTTCAGCTGTATAATGTGAGTCTGAGTGCAGGCTCATCTCTGACATTCTTTTTTCTTTTCCTTTTTCCACAACTATAATATTTATGCAGTGCGCTGCTTTTAGTTAATCTTGCACTTGCACAACACTATTCACAGCATTCACAGCTCAAATCCACCCTTGCTACTACACATGTATGTATATATTTACACTAAAATCTCCATTAGAGTCAATTGATTTTCTTCAAGGTTGATGAATTTTAGTGCCATACCTTAGATGTATGAATTATTATTTTCAAATATGTTTAGCTGAAATTGTGCTTAAGATATCATATATGTTTATGTACATATTTGTATGTATATATACAAAACCTTTGCTAATACCCAAGGATCGTTTTGATAGTCAGTGGGTGTCAGAGAACTCAAGTATCATTCAAGAGCTTCACACATTTTTCTGTAATGTTCAAATCAGGGGCAGCAGCTGATAAAGAAAACAAAGACCATTTTCTAGGCTTCTTTTACAGAAGAGGCACTCAAACTTTGTTGTAAATGTGTCCCGAAGGCTAAGGTGCCTGGAAGAGCTGGAAATGCAGTTGGAACACACATCTTCAAACAGCAGTGTTGCACCTGCTGAATTGCTTTGTGGAAAAAAAGTGGTGACAGAGGGTAAAAAAGAGAACATCTGGTACTTAAGTCCCCAGGAAATCTGGGTCAAGTTAGATACCTAGCAATGGGAAGGTTCTTGGTGGTATTCATCACACTGTCCTGTCTAAACCCTTGTCAGGAGAAAGCTGTCTTTCTGGTGTCAAGAAGGATTTGTGAGTGTTAATCTGATTTTCCTTTCAGGAACAGGGAGCCCAGCACTTTCTCGAAGGAAGTCTTTAGTACTTTACCAATATGCTCAATTTTCTACCAGACACATGAAATGACTGTTTGACATCAGTACCGCCTGCCATGCTCATCTCTTTTTGTATTGATTTATCTGCTAACCTTGATGAGGGAGTCTCAGACTGCAGATCGGTCATGCAGCAGGAGAGAGCTATTTTGCCAAGTGACAACTCGCATTTGTGATTGACAGCCACCTTGCACTCAAACTGCCTGGGATCCAAAAATCTTTTTAAGCTGTTTCCAAGAAATAGCAGTCTTTTCTTCTCAACACAGTCTTAATTTAGGAATTAGAGAAAGCATCACTGTAAAGGAGCCAACTTTTTATTTATTGTGACATCCATGGGCTGTCACATTCTGTCACCCAAACAGTGAGGAAGGACTTTTCTTAGATGCCAGCCACTGTGCTGCAGCCTCTGGAGGAGAATGGAAGAGAATGTGTAGCCTCAAAACCTTGATAAATGATGAACAACACATGCACATGCATGTGCACATGCACACACATTTGCACACTGAGACAGGTCATGCTGGTGCCCCACCAATATTCCCTTGCTTCACCCTGCACACCACTGGCTTCTTTGTGGAGAGGAGGTGGACAAGCCTCTGACATCCTGGTCTATGTACCTCCACCTGGCTGAAGACTTCCTCTGTTCCTGGAGAGGGTAGGAGGATGCTAAGCTTGAATATTCAGAAGCACAGAAAGTCACTGTCTATAGGGGAAAACAAATTCCTCATTTCCCTCGGCCCTTGGTGGCATGGTATGAGTATGACCGATACAGTTTCTCAGATGAACCACGAGTGGATCCCCACTGATGCTGAAACTACTTACCATGAGGTTAGTGACTAAAAACAACACAAATATATGACTATAAAATGTTGGAGGTCAAAATTCTACAATAAATTGCACTGAGCTAAAATCTTCCTGGAAAAAAAAAATTTTCCCCACATGTTCTGCAACTTCCAGTGTCACCTGCAGGTCTCAGTCTTTGTCCTTGCTTTACCTCATTCTGATTTCTGACTCTATTGTCATATCACCTTTTTCCCTTTGCTTCTGCATCACACTGCCTCTGTGATTCTTATCTGTCTGCCTGTATTTAGAAGGATCATTGTATCTAAGTTGGGCCTATCTGATAATCCAAAATTGTCTCAACATATGTACCTAATTGTGCAGGATAAGTTCCTTTTGGCATGTAGGAAATATATTCACATGTTTAGTGCACTAGGATATAGATCTATTTGTAGGGTCAAAACTCAGTCTATCAAAGTCTCTGGTAAAACAAATGAACACCAATTGCCAACAGCATGACTCATCCATTAATGTGTCTTTTATCGGCTTGCTTTTTCTCCCATCTCACTTTGCTAATCCCACCCAATCTTCATGGATTATCCATCTTTTAATTTTAAAAAACTTGGGCATGTTCATAAAGTCGTTTTACAATAAAAGATGAGTTCAAAGACAGAATCTGATACATTAAAACACACACACACACACACACACACACACACACACACACAAAATGCTATAGAATTTAAGATAGGGTGAATATCAATCCAAACTAAATTCTAGAAGGAATCAAGAATTTCAATTAAGTTTGAAAGAATGAAGACATTCTAATGGAGTCTAATGAATAATTTCAGATCCCCCATTCTTAAGTTCTACTCAGTAGAGCCCACTTCTCACCAACCAAGAGAAATATCACCACCTTAAATTCAAACATTTATCAAAACTCTTTCAGATTCCCAAGTAGAGGCACAATGACCCAGATTTTTCTAATGCCTGAAGACATGCAATTTTATCTGCAGGAGTTCAAACCTGGAGGAATACTTTCACAGGGAGATCTTGCTGATTTGCCTTTTCTGCTGCTAAAGTACGATGCAGCAATCCAATTGAATGAATATGCACTTGGCATCAAATGCAGCCAAATGCAACAATCCCCGCTGAGGGAAATATCCAAAAAAGAGTGTAACAGCTGCACCCAGCTCAAAGAGGTGACAGATTTACTGTGGAAGCAAAGCAAGGACACTGCCTTAAAATAGGAAAACAATACTTCAATTTTATTTTGTTTTGAAGATAGAATGTATCACCAGTACTGTGGATCTCATAGAGTCAGTATCATGTGAAGAGAAAATGTGACAGTGTCAATGACTTTAAGCACAGTGACTCAGAAGATTTAGACATTATGAAGGCTTAGAAATACCTTAACTCATTTACCTCACATTCCCTCGCTTTTTGTGTGTACGAAAGAGTGATGTGTCATAAAATCCGTGCCAAAAATGAATCTCAAAGTGCTTTCATGATAAGTACAAAATATAAAATTTAAGGAGTCATAACACATTATATTGTATGTGAATATATTTTAAAGGTATATAACATTACAGAGACAACTTATAATTGCTAGAACTTTGGATTCAACAAAGAGTATCACCCTAATGTTCCAACTAGCCCAGAATCTAAATATATGATCACTTGACTGCAATTCTATAAAATATCTGGCCATAAACATTGTACTTAGCTTTCAAGGTTGTGTGATATAAGTTAAATGATAAAAGTTTGTGACATCCCACCTCTCCTTGTCTTTGTTTATCTATGATTCTTCTTTTACAACAGATCTCTCCTATAGGGGGAAACAAAGAGAATTTTCTACTATGTAATTTTGGAGAATATTCAGAGACTGAAAAGCTAGAAGAAGAAATCAAGCTGATTAAGAATAGTAAGAATAAATATTTTCTACTCAACAAAGATCACTTCTCATTTGGAAAAGGTTTTCCAGCAGTTGCCCATCAACCATGGACCCTTTTATGCGGGTTACACCACTCTGGATGAGAACACTCCTCTGTTCTCACTAAGAGTCATGGCTCACAGTGGGGGACTCACGGCACGGGCCTTCTCCTTGTCACATGGGTGGCAGGCGGCCAGGCTGTGCCTGCCAATGTGATGTACGATGCTGGGTACCGCTAGTGCAGAGTGCAGAGGTTTGCTGAGGAAATATATTTATGGCAGCAAATGCTGAGAGATGCAATTTTTTTTTCTTTACTATTGGCGGCATTAAATTCTCTTCTTTCCAAATTCATTTTTCCTGAACACTTTTCTGCAGTTTCTTGGGAAAGAATCCATCTGTAACCTTGATTCTTTTCCATACAGAAAGTGTGTCATGTCATTAATGTCAGAAGAAAAAGTTTCACTTGCATGGTTTTCAAACGTTCTTGCTGATCCATCTGCCATTAAAAGCAAGAGATGTAACTATGTACCCAGGAAGAGGCAGAATATCTTTTTACCATAGTAACAAGGGTTGAAGCTATGCTGCTTTCTGGTACAACAGGGATTCCCATAGGATGTGTGTGTGTGTGTGTGGGGGTGTACATATGTGTGAATGTGCATGATGGTGGATGGGGTATATGCCTACCCTCCCCCTGGAGGGCCTGCAAGGCTGGACAGATATAAAATGTAGACTGTATAGTAATCTTGCCAGATAGGATCATCTGTCAGTATCTGTGCTTAGGTTCAAGGATAGATGTCTGCTCCACCTTTATCCCCCAAAAGGTACTACTTTCCCCAGTTGAGATGCCCAAAGTAACCTAAACTGCCACACCATGCACCTGTCAAACTGCCTCTGTTCAAAACAGGTCACTTGTCTCTTCTCTGATGTCAATGTGAAGACTGAAAAGTGCCCTACTTTCCTGTTTGATTGTTTTTAATCTTTATCCTCATGAGAATTAGCTGACTACTGATACTGATAAGAGTATGGTAGGAAGCAGGAAAAAGACAACAAGCTGAGAACCACTCTGTATGCAAGGTATGACTGAGAAATGTAATGAATGTTTAAATTTTTAAAATTTATTACAGTAAAAAGTGCATTGTCATTAATTCCCCTCAAAATGTTCCTATTTGCTTTAAATACACGTGTCTCATCATTCTTGCCACTTCTAAAGCACTTCTGTAAGTTCTCTTTTGGGTATTTCAGTAGTGTTATCCTGGGTGCTTCAGTATGCTAGATTGATTAAAAATACTTACTTTTCATGGTTGTTTTCATTTGGAGAAGAACTAGAAGTCACACAGTGCCAGATCTGGAGAGTAAGGTGAGTAAGGACACACAGCTATGTTTTATGAGCCTGTCATTCCACTGGGTGGTACTTGGCAGCAGCATTCACTGTATTTCTTTTATTTTACCTTGAAAGGCATGAGAAATGGCTTCAGGAACTGCTCCAAAAGTGGCAAGAACAGTGGGATAAGTGTGTTTGAAAGGAGCAGGGAATACTTTTAAGAGGATTAATGGCAATGTGTCTTTAAATGGAATCAACTTTTAAAATTTAAACGTTCATTGTATGTTTTGATCATAGCATGAGAATGATGGAAGAAGGTGTCTGTTGCAGACTAGAGTGAGGAACTGTTATGGCTTGGGACAACATATGATTCAAGGCTCCTGTCCCAGGGATTAGAGCCTCAAAACAGCAACATTCAGAGTTGGAGCTTTGGAAAAGTGATTGGATCATGAGACTCCCAAATGCACTATGAATGAATGAATCCATTGTGCAGTTCATGGGTCAAAAGGTTGCTTAGGAGGTGACTTAATTGGATGGAGCAGGTCACTGGACATGGCTTTGATGAGAGTCTCTTGTCTCCAGTTCCTTCCATCCTGGTTATTTCCTTCATTCTTCACAGTGAGTGAACCTCACTGCTGTTCCTTCTCTGCCATGATGCTCTACTTTGCCTTGGACCTAAAAGTAATGGATCCAGCCAACAATGGGCTGATACTTCTAAAATTATAAGCCCAAATAATTCCATCCTACCTTTAAATTGTTTCCCAAGATATTATGTCACAGTAACAGAAATCTAATGCAGGGCTGCTTTCTATTTCATTTCTTCTTGTTCACAGTATCCCAGTTGGGACACCAAGGGGGAACAAAGAGGGGTAACTGACACAATGTGAAGCCTCAGACATTAGTGAAATTTTCATCTTAAGGGACAATTTTTAAAACAATTAAAGTGAACAATAACATGCAGAGTAAATAAATACAAACACATTTTGGAACGCTAAAGCATAAATCAGCCATGCAAAATTCACAATAAAATTCTGATAATAGTACCTAATATTCATTGAGCTCTTACTATGTGCTAGTAATTGTGTTAAGAGCTTTTAATTGCCTTATTTCATTTAAGGTCTCTCAATGACATCACTTCATAGAAAATGCAATTAACTCTTAATTTCATTTTATAGAGAAGTAAACCGAGGTTCATGATGGCATAAACTTTTAAATCTCATTATCCCTGAGAGATACCTGTGATTACAAAGCAGATAGAGACGTAAGCCAGGATTTGAATCTGGGCTATCTCAATGCCAAAGCATGCTCTACCATTCAGATGCATTTCTACTGTAGGAAACAAAAGACCCTAAGATAATTTTATTTCCTTTTACTGATAGAAAATTTGCAATTAACCTTTGAGGAATCTGCTGATCAGAAAACATGTAAATCTGATAAATAACCCCAAGTGGGTATTACATATGAAGGCAAAAGCAAAATTAAAGTACAGAAAGTAAATAAGTCAGAGGATTTTTTAAAGTAATGTGGATATGTTCCCATCAGCAGAGTTTGAAAGCTAAGGAAATTGCCAAAGTCACTGTAGCACAACCCATAGCTATTATTTTTGAAAATACATGCAAGGGCAGAATTCTCTCAAAATTGGGAAACAGGAAATGCAATTCTTAGCTCAAAAAAAAAAAAAAAAGAAAAGAAAAAGGAAAAGGAAAAAAGAACCAAGCACAGCTGTGATCACTAGAAACATTTGAAGTATAGTCTTAGAACATGGATTTCTGCCATCTTTAGGGAAAATCTTCTGTCAAAAAGCACACCCTGATAGATGATAAATGAATCAGACTTTCACTCAGTCTAATTTTAGTATTATTGTTCTCCTTGCAGACAAATTTAAAAACTGATGAAGGAAATTAATGGTAGATGTTTGCATCATATAATTCCAGCCCTTTCAGTGCACAGATGCTTCTTGAATTCTTACTCTATACCATAATCTATACTCTCCCCCATCTCAAATACTATCTACAGCAACTTTTTATTCAACAAATACCTGTTGAATGGCAATCCTGGTCCAAGTACACTGTTAGGCCTCTGCCATGTATTGTTTCTCCTTTTCTCAATAAATATAAAGGTCAGGACTTCTTATTCCATTTGCTCAGATGAGTAAGGTGAAGTTCAGAGATGTTAAATAGCTAACCTAACCCCTCATAATTGATAAGTGACAAAGTTGATCTCTAGGCAGATTGGGCTCAAAAGCCCAAACTCTTGCTGTACTTTTCTACTATATATAAGACAACAAACTAGATGTATGAAAGTTGTTTTAGAAACTTAGAAGAAAGATCCTCATTAGATTTGGGGTGAAAAGTAGAGGGCACAGAATCAAGAAAATTTCCTAGAAAAAAATGTGTTTAGGGTAATCTTCAAAGAATATTTAAATAGAAATGGGGAATCAGATTCTACGGAAATTATGTCAGTAAAGGCAATGCAGGCAGAAATGTCTCAGGCATAAATTTCACATAGAACATCTAGTAATAGGAAAGGAGTTTGGGACATAAGACAGTAAAAATAAAAACTGAAATTAAAGGAAATAGGATCAATATGGATGACAGCAGAAAGGGAAAATGTGACAAGTATACAACAGATATATAGAGAAAAGAAGACTTGAAAATAGTTGGCAATTAATTACATTTGAAAATAAGGAGAAAGATATTCACAAATTAGTTTATTAAAGATGCATTTAAGTAAGACTGTTAGAGGAGAAAATCAAAAGAGACTCAACAAGTGAAATGGAAGAAAGAGCATCTAGGGAAGAGTAACTGGAAAAGAAATAAGCAGAGAGGTGAAAAGACACTAGAAAAATACAATGCATAACAGCCAAGAGAAAGCACATTCAACAAAGAAGACACAGTGTTTAAGAACCAAGAGCAGCAGAAAACTCAAGAAAAATGAGAATCAAGAATCTATGACTTAGGGCACCTTCCCCTTTTGGGCATGTATGTTCCTTGGCTCAGTGGAGTTCAAGATACTGATATATAAAATGAAGAGACTTCCAGGAAGATGGTGGAGTGGTGAGCAGCAGAGTACGAGCCTCTCTGAGATTTGGTATCCTGACACTGGAATATAACAATGTAATGAAGAGAAAAAGGAGGTAAATGGGTCCCTAGGACCCAGGCAGGATCTGGAGCAAGAAGCTACAGGGAGAGCAAAGAGAGAGACTTCAGTGAAGAAAAAGGAGGTGGTAGGTAGTGCTTTCTGCCTGAGCCCAGAGTCACTTCATAGGAGGAGTAGCTCAAACCTTCAGATGCTCAGTAAACTACTGGTGACCCCAGAGACCTCCATGGAGAAATGCTCCAGTGGAACAGGAAAATAGATGCAGCAGACTGCAGCAGCAGATGAGTTGTTTGGGTCCAGTTGTTCCCCAGGAGAGGGTGACTGACTGGTCACCATCTTGGAGAGAGGCCAACTAAGCTCAGAAAAACTGATGGTTGGTTCCATTTAGTGGATCCCAGTCACAAGGAAAGGGGGCTGATGTCAAACCAGGAAGAAACTGAGTTCAAGGTGACAGGAGGCACATGGACTGCTGCACACTGGACAGATCTGGTTCCAGCCTCACAGTCACAAAGCAGCCTGACCTTCAGTGGAACTATGTGCAGCCTTGCCAGGATTATCCACTGTCCCACTATAAATCTACAGCTAGCTTGATTGGATTAATCATTTCATATCTGGACTCTGTCTGTCCATGTTGAATACAAGTGACAGTAGAGGTTTACCATGAACACAGTTTCCAGTTTTGTTGTTATTGTTGTTCTGTTATGTCCTTATATTTATTTCTTCTTTTCTCTGTCTCCTGTCTCCCTCATCAGTTTCCCAAAGTTCATGTGATCTTTTTTTGTCCTCTAGCCTTGCTTCTAACCTCTTTTTCTCTTATTTCCCTGGCTTTCTGTCTAACCTCTTCTAAATTGCCTCTCTTGAGGGTGAAATTGCCTTAATTAAAAGCTTATTTACTGCTGTCTTGATTATACTTTTCTCTGATTGTTGATACAAAGCACCTGGCACCCAAAAATTGAAGAAATATCATAGTTTATGGAGGTTTTAATTCATAACCCTCTTACTCCAAGGCAGGGTGGCATGGCAGAGGGGCAACAATTCATGGCAGTGGAAGATACAAAACAAGACCAAAAAAGGCAAAAAGGAAAGAGCAAGCCTCTTTCCCTCCCTTATGCTGTATGCAGTCAACTTGCCCCAGGGTAGGTATAGCACTCACACCCATAACCCCAGCATTGGACCATGAGTCAATCACAAGCTCCAGATTTAGCTGCCTCCAAAAGGTCCAAACCCCCAGAGCTGCATGAGGCTTTGCAGGGACAACCAGAAACAAACCATAATAACTGCATAAATCTTCTGTTTTGTTTTAGATTTGTCATATAACCACAAATCTAATTCATACAGTGTAAGGTGGCAAATTAATAGATATCTCAGTTTGTAATTTTCTAGGCTTTGTTTGATGCTATTGTTATTGCTGACTCCACCACTTTAGCCAAGGTGACATAATTTTCTAATCAGTAACCCTTCCTTGTATACTAAGACTGAAATTGTTTAAGGGTCATAAAAATACTACAGGTCAGAGCCAAAGAACAAAGGGCTGGGCCAAATAGGCAGCAACTTCTCATCACCAATAAATTGAAGAGGTAAGATCTTGAAACAGACTAAATGGAGTGAAACAGAAAGGAAGAAAGGAAGAAAGGAAGAAGAAAGGAAGAAAGGAAGAAAGGAAGAAAGGAAGAAAGGAAGAAAGGAAGAAAGGAAGAAAGAAAGAAAGAAAGAGGATGCAAGCCCGGATTTTCATCTCACAAAGGCAAACCCTTGGAGTAATGAGATGGAACAATCTGAAAGTCATCCTCTTGAACTCTTTGAAGTGGTAATAACAGAAGTAACAAAACAAATGAATGAGGCTCTAGAAAAAATCAAATCAAAAATAATTTATCAGACAATTACAGAGATAACAAAAGACATACTTAGTTACCATAGAGCAAATGCAGATAAAAAAAAAATAGAAGAGCTAGGAAAATGATGCAAACAATAAATGCCCAACAGAGGAAAGAAATGCAATCAATGAAAAACATTCAAACAGATATCCAGGGAGATTAAAAGGTCCATTGAAAGTATATACAGCAGAATGAGCTAATGTGAGGACAAACTTTAAGATATAAAAGACAGGATTGCAGTTAGCTGTCATGAAAATAAAGATTTCTTAAAAATAGCAAGGTACCATGAGAAATCAGTATAGCAGCTGCTACATGATGCAAGAACAATACATCAGATGGATCAGATTTACAGAAAAGGCAAGAGATAGCACAAATGACATTGAAAATCTGTGAACAGAAGTCATGGTAGAAAACTTCCCAAACAGGGAAAAAGAATTTGACATACAGATAAGTGAGGCTTATAGAACTCAAATTAGACATGATAAAAAGAAAATCTACACGAAGGCATATGATAGTCAAGATTCCAGAAATTCAACACAAAAACAGAACATTAAAAGCTGTTAGAGAAAAGAAACAAATCACCCATAAAGAAAGCCCATCAGACACACAGCAGACTTCTTAACATGAGCCTTCAAGTCTTGTAGAGCTTGGAATGAAGTATTTCAAGCCCTAAAAGAAAACAACCTCCAACTCAGATTGATATAATTCACAAAACTATCTTTCCAATTTGATGGAGAAATAAGACACTTCCATGACAAACAACACTTGAGGAAATTCATGAACACCAAGCCAGTACTCCAAAATGTTCTGAAGAGTATTCTGGAAAAAGATAAAAAAAAAAATTATAACTCCATGAACCCCAACAGAATGAATCCACCAGGCAAGGAAAGCAAATGAATGGAGAGAAAAAAGGATATCCAGCAATAGAAAAATAACATGACCAGAATAATTCAGTACATATCACTTGCAGTTATCAATATAAATGGTCTTACTTTACCAATTAAAAAACAGACTGGCAAATGGATCAAGAAGCAAAATCTAACCATATGTTTCATACAAGAAACACATTTATTTCAAAAATAAATGCATAGACTGGAAGTCAAAGGATGGAAAACAATACTCCATGTGACAGGAATCTGAATAAAAGCAGGTATAGCTATTCTATTTGCAGGCAAAGTGGATTTCAAGCCAATACTGATTAAGAGTGATGAAAAGGTCACTACATCCTTGTAAAGGGAACAATTCAAGAGCAAGAGATAATAACCATAAATACATTTGCAGCAAATACCAATATACTCAACTATATAAAACAACAATAATAGACATGGGGCAGGGATTTAGCTCAGTGGCTTAAGCGCCTGCCTGGCAAGTGTAAGGTCGTGAGTTCGATCCCCGGTACCAAAAAAAAAAGAGTTCTATGAACAATAATAGACGTGAAAAATCAAACAATCAGCAACAGAGTTGTAATGGGATACCCTACTGTCACAAATCACAGATGAAGTAGACCAAAAAAAATCAACAAAACTAAACCAAACTCTTGCATAAATGTACTTAGCAGAAGTTTACAAAGTATTTCACCCCATAATGTCAAACCCCCAAATTTAAAGACTTAGTCCAAAAACAGGCATCTGAAATAGATACGTCCCACATGAAGTAGAAACAGTTAATAAATATATGAAAAAGTGTTCAACATCACTGATCATTTTAGAAATGCAAATTAAAACAACTGTGGGATTCCATCTCACCACAAAAAGAATGGTGGTTATCAAGAAATCAACAAATAAAGGTTGGTGGAGCTGTGAAGGGAAAAAAGGAATCTTTCTCACTGTTAGTAGGAGTGTAGACTTGTGCAACCACTGTGGAATTCAGTGTGGAAATTAAAAAAACTAAAACTAGAGATTCCTTTTGAACCAGCTACTGCCCTTTTTGGTATCTTCCCAAAAGAATTAAAAGCATCAAACCAGAGCGATATATGCACACCCGTGTTTGTAGCAGCACAGCTCATAGTAGCTCAGTCTTGGAAACAGCTCAAATGCCCATCAACCAATGAATGAACAAAGATGTGGGGCTTTTTTATACAAAGGAGTACTACTGAGCCATAAAGCAGTGTAAACATGAAACATTTCTAGGCAAATGGATGCATCTTGAGACCATACCTTAGTGAAATAAGTCAAATACACATCTGTAAATACCATGCTATTTCTCTGGTATGAGAAACTGCAAGTGTAAAAAAGGACCAAAATTTATAGTAGACATTGTGAAATAGGAAAAAGATGGTCAAATGGGAAGGGGGACTAGGGAGGAGGGAATGAAAAAAGGAAAGGCAAAGAAAAAATGAGAAAAGAAAGGAAAAATGGAAACCAAGCTTTTATAAATAAGGAGGGGAAGCAGGGTTGAAGGTAAGGTAGGGAAATGGGAATATATATACATGTACAAATTCCCTATGATGAATGTGATCACCATGTATATCTAAAAGGTACCAATAAACTTAATTAATTTTAATAAAAGAATACTTAGCTCAGTTACCTGGAAGTTGGTGGCACATACTTTGAGGAAACAATTTCAGTAATGGAACAGAAAGAAAAACCTACATTCAAAACTATTTTGATATAATAGGAGGTAGATAGTATCTGTAATAAAAACTGTCTCTATAGTCTGAGAGCTCTGTAGGAAGGACAAAAGATAAACTTGTTCAAGATACAAACTTGAACAAAAGTATATTTTATTAAATGGGAAGACAGATCTGTGTGATATAGAGGAAAATATTTACTTTGGAAGGGTAGATTAAGTGGCATCAGAAAGAGTGATAAAGAGACCAACAAAATAAAAAGAAACTGGTATTGATAACAAAGAGGAGATTGTAGGGAAAAGCTGATAATATTTTCATCTTTTAGACAGGAAAGAAGGAGAAAGGAATGTATGAGGATACAAGAAAAAATGTAAAGAGGAAGGAAATTGATAGTACCATGATAAATCCTCATTTATCTCATTTCAAGAAGACATTTAGCAATCTGTAGATTAAATCAGATAATGGATAGATTCAGCAGGGAAGACTTCATTAGAAAGTGAAAACCCACAGTTATGAGATAAGAAATAGAAGCTTTCTCACCATCTATATAAGTTAACTGCCTTATCCTCAGAGTCACCATGTGAAAAAGAGGAGCTAATGCTACCTACAAGGTTGAGGTTTTAATACATACAATCACAGAAGATGATAGTAGGTATAATTAATATTCTTACCACACCTATTATTTCTCAAGTAGGTGGAGGGATAATGTGATTGGCTGTGGTGAAATAACAAATGAGAGCTGAGCCATGGAGCTTCAGATAAGTGGCTAATGCTCAGCTGATAAGCAACAAGGTGTGGGTGTAGTGAGATAAGCATGGCTGGTGTGTCATTTTTATCCTGATGGTTTTGGGAAGAGTGTGAAAAAAATACATAGCAATGTTTTCCCACAACTGAGGACTGAGAAACCAAAATAGGAAATGAGAGGAAGTAGCAGTGAACAAAGAGAAAGGGGTACATACAAGGCCCTCACTAATATGGCGGTCTTGGGAGCCACAATGGATGCAGAAGATCAGTGAGCCTTGACAGACCGAGAAGCTAGGGATAAATGGGACAGCAGGAAGCAGACCAGGAGCCAGAGCACCCCAAGAAGTCAAGGACCAAAAGAAGGCAAAACGTGTGACCTCTGGAAGTAAGAAGAGTGTGCACAAGAGGTCAAACAACATGACATTATGGTCAGTGAGAAGTTGAGTGCAGAGAATCACAGTGATGTTGGAATAGAAATGGCGGAAAACAAGAATTATTAAAACATAGTAATCTCCAAAATGGCAGCAGAGAAACAGAGAAGATGTCTAGACCCCTGACACTGAGGCAAAGCCCCTGGTACCAGACAAATAGAAGTGGCAAAAGTGGGATGGGAATTTTCCATGAGCTGCCTGGATGCCAGCAGAGAGGGCCTGCTGGTGCCCTGCAGGACGAGGTGATGGATCTGAAGAGTTGAGTGATCCCGACTGTTTTTCTGCAACTCCACTAGTTGCAAAAGGTGATGCATACACTATGACCTCCCATCAAAGGGTGAGAGGAGACAGTATCTCAGGGCAAAGCCGGGCTTCAGTTTTATAATGAGAAGGGGAAGAGCATCAAGTAAGGAGCTGAAAATAAACATAGTTTATTCAAACTTTCACAGGAAGACATTACTTCTGAGAGATGTAGGAGGATTGGAGAGTTCTTAAGCTTACAATTTACATGTTTGTGACTAATTCACCTGTGAGGATGACAGCAAGTTGTTTTTCGTACAGTGCCTCTGGAAAATGGGGATAATAAACTGACCTCATGTGATTATTTTGATGATGAAATAAGTTTTTATTATAGTCTCTGAATAGGGCCTGGCACGGAGTCAATGCTTGGTACATTATCGTTAGGAGTAATAATGTGATGAGGTATCCATTCATTTGCATAAATTAACTTCCTCTCCTCTCTCTGCTATCCTGTATCTTAAATATTTCACTTCGTTCTCTGAAAATATTCTATTGATTTCTTTTCATATTCTCACTGGCATCACTCGGCCCCAAGACTGTGCTTGCTTGTGTACTGCATTCCTGCACCAGTTGCCCAGCTAGCCTCCCTGGTTCCATTTCCCACCCCTCCTCTGCTTCCAACCTGTTTTGCAATGAGCGATCAGATGAGGACACGTGGTACAGACATGCTTCCCACAAACTCGAGTCTACCATCTTCTTTATGGGTCCAGGGCCCTGCACAGCTTGGCTTCAATCTCATTATGCATTTGCATTTCACATCTCCCACACCTACTTTTGCTTCAGCCATCTCCCAGGCCTCCGCCTATGGTCTCGCATCCCAGCTCCTGTGCCCCTCTTGTTCTATTCTACTACTGCTTTCCTTTCTGCAAATAAATGCCTCCTCCCTGCTTAAACTATATTTTCCACTTCTTCTGGTCAGCTCACCCCTGAGTATGCTGATGAAAGAATTTATTCTAATATCAGTTATTTTCTCATGTATATGATACATATCTCCTGGCCAGCAGTAATCTATGTTGGGGTCAGGATTGCATCTTAAGTTTGTTTGTTTGTTTCTTATCTCTCATAGAACAAATGCCAGTATTAAATACATAGTCATCAATCAATAATTTAAGCAATTTGTTTTGTTTCTTTTTCTTTTCATAGATTTTATTACTGTGTTTTTAAAAAATGTTTATTAGTATGGGTTTGCAGTGCATAATGATTGCATTCATTGTGAGCAGTTGGTATTGTGCATAACATATCTTAATTCTTTTTACATTCTCATCTCCCTTCCACCTCCCTTTATCTCTCAGTCCTTTGAATATTTTCTATATTCTAGAGATTTCAGTAAAATGAAATGAATTGGATAAAAATGTTTCAAAATACCTTCTGCCCCACTCTTGTAGGTCTTTCACAGTCCTAAAATTCTATTAATATGGCTTCATTCTTTGACCCTAACTTTTCATCTCTCTTCTTGCACTTCTAGTAAATTCTAACTGTCCCCAAGGGATGTTAGTTTGTCTCCCATAACCAGGTGATATTTTCCATAGAAACTTGATAGCCGACAGGGCAAAAGACTAGGGTTGATAGCTGACGGCAGGGCACCATGAACTTTCAGTTGTTCTGAGGGAAGGGGGTAAAAGAAAAGCAGGAAATAGGCAAAGACAAAATAGAAAGGAAATCTACAAAATTTATGGTGTTCACCTGCTGACAAAGGTGGTGCCTCTGTACCAGGTAATCTTTTGAAGTTGGTTTGCTCTGTGACTGCAAAACCACTGAGCTTCTCATTTTGTATCCATGGACTGTCTTTTATAGAGGCAAAGTGTTTTCATAGGTAATGCCATGGTTCATCCTAAGTAATCTGAAGCAAGGTGAAAATCACTAGTCAACTGTGAAACTGTCAGAGCACTCAGAATGAAACAACACCGGGGTATTTGTTTCATTTGTAGTTAAGATGCCAACAAGGCTAAACACCAATTCCTTCCCACTGATTTAAATCAATAGCTTTTCTCTTTCTCTCTCTTCTTTTAATTGAATAGAAGTATGGGGGGGTATCCTCTTAACATGTTCGATACTTTCTCACCTGAAGTACTTTCTAAAAAAGTCCTGTGTCTAATTTTATAAATTGATGTGGATCCTGCATTTAATTATATTCAGGTATCGGTCATGTGTCCTTATTTAAATTCAGTTCAGTGGGAGATACATTCATTACCTTCAAAACCCATTTATCCTCCAGGGGGAGGAAAACGGAATTTCCCATCTAAGGAGCACAGAGTTATCCAAAGAGTAAAAATAAGACTTGCAGTCACCTAAGTGGCATCAAAGTAGATGCTTGGAAATCAATAAGCCAGAGCTAGACATTCTTGGATAATAACATAATATCTCAACATCACAGAAAACTATAAACCATGGCAAAACCTTCTCACAAATTAGAAGGCACTGTGCTGCTCTCTAAGGAGGCCTTCTCATTTGCCACTGTATACTTGGTAGGAAAAAATAAATATTTGTACAATGAATGAGCAAACTTCCAACTCCCGCACTTTTTACCATGCTTACACCAATTCAAATCAATAAATATTTGATTTATTCTTCTGTTGCAAAATTCATTAAACACATGGCTGCACATTTCTGAAAGACCATACCTTTCCGGGTTCCTTCACAATAAAAGTGATAGTACAAGGGATTTGGAACAAGAAAGCAAGCTAACTGGCCTCTCTGAATTCCAGTTTCCTCATCTGTAAAATAGGGCTAACAGTATGGTAAAGATTCTCCAAGATAATGTATGCAATGGACTGGTCTTGCTTTGACTCCCCCAGAAAAGACTTTGAGACAGGGTTGAGAGTGCAAGTAACTGGAGGACAAATCCAAATAAACTTATTTGGAGGATGAACCCTTTACTGCTGTGGACAGTTGGGACTAAATACCACTAGCAAATTTGAGAAAGAGTGTAGGAGATACACACCGGAGTTATCTGGCCTGAGGACCAAAGCGGGTTGGTAATTATCTCCCACATCTCATCACTCATGGATCTAGGGCAGCTGGTCCATGTGGGAGAGTGTTGATTCTTTGATTCTGGCTTCCCCTGGTCTTCAGCAGAACAGGTTTCAGAAGCCACAGCACGCCTTCAGGGAGGGATGAAGATTCCAGTGGGTGGATGGCAGAGCTGTGGCATGAATATGGTGGTGTGGAGAAGCAGCTCACAGGAAAGACAGTGACAGCCTCTGAGACAGGATCTGACCTTGTACTTAGCACTTTGTACAAGTTCAGTAAACACTGCAAGTTAGCACTGCATATGGAAAGCCTTGCTAGACCTCTAAGAATTGCCCCGCCTCAGAAGTAAAAGTTTAATTTCAATTTGTAGGCTTCAGGGAGACTTTAGAAAGTCTTCAAGAATTTCTATGGTCTAGCAATGAACTGTTTTCATTCTCAAAGCTAAAATAATTTGAAAGGGCTTCTCACAGAGTAGCAAATGTCAGACAGTGAGTTTAAATGAATTAAAACTCATTGTGTATTTATAACTCATGTCTTCTTTCTTCTCCATTCCCTGTTTTAAAGGCTTTCACAGTAGGCACATTAAAAAAAATCTTGACATTCTTATGATCTAGAAGCAACAAAGAAGGAAAGTATGGCAAAGAATATGGACATACTGGTACTGAAGATATGGCCATGGGCCAAATTATATGGTGAAAAGCTTAGCAATTTCAGATATTTTGAAAGGTTCTGATTCCAGTTCATGAATATGTCAGAACTGACTTATTGCAAGATCCAAGATGAGTCATATCATTCTGTGTTACATTACCAACTTTTGACCCATACAAATGACTATTTTCAGGTAGAATGGTCAGCATAATTATCAAATGAATAAGTGAGGTAATTAAATTGATTGACTGAATCTATTCCCAGGGTTAAAAATAATTCAGTAGGCTGCTCAATCAGTGCATTATGATAATGCCAGGTAAAGAGTTAAGTACATAAAACTGCTTATAGTTATTAGATGAAGAGTGAATGAGAGAATAAATACATAAAGATCTGAAAAGAATGCCCAGACTCACTTTTCTTGGTCAAGTAAGTTCAGATCAAGTTGAAAATAGTTCCCACTAACCACCTGTTCCCCAATAGTCACTCTTTATCACATACCTGTTCTTCTGCTTTACAATGCATGAAAAATAATTAACCATGTCACTTTTTGTTTTTGGTCTCTGCTCCCTCAGTGAAAACCCTAGGAGACACAGAGGGATGAGTCCCTCACTCGTCGCAGTATGTACAGTGTCTAGGTCCCTAGCTGACATGGAATATAGGCTCAATCTGTATTTTTATATGGCATGAACAAGAGCGGTGACCTTCAAAGTCCCTTTCCCAGATGTAAAAAAGAGAAACCACAGAAACTAAAGTGGGCTTGTGGAAGTACTTCTGGGTAGTGGACAGGCCTAGACCATGTGAGACCCTCAGACACAGAAGTGACCAGTGACTCTTGTGCAGCACAGCCAATGTTCACCCATTCTTCCCCACCTGCAAATGGGTCCAATTATTCATGGCTCATTAAACAAGGGAAGACATAAAGCTAATCACCCTGCCTGGCTACATGCTACTTCCGAGGGCCCTACGCAGTCTCTCCCTTCGTGGAGCCCAGAAAAATAAATATTGATCTGTTTTTAAAAATTTTCTGGAGAAAAGTTCATCTTTTCTGTAAAACCCATACCTGGAGTGCCAAGCACTTGTCTCACAGCTGGGTCAAACCTTGCTGAAAGCAAAACACCTTAATACAGATACATGTCCCTATACCACTCTCCACTTTATCTGGCTCTTTTCTGGGATATGTTTTGCATAATTTCATGTTACTTCTTTGTTTTAATTTTAAAATTCTAAATTACTCTCAAGATATGATGTATCATGGCAATGAAGCAACAAACAATCAAAAACTACCAAACAACAGCATTTGTGCTTTAAACATCCCCTAAAAGACCCCATTCTTTTCATGAGTGTTCTTCATTTCATGGTAGTGAAGATATTAATTAAATAATGACATTAAAACACCCCCCCAACACACCCACAAAGACAGAGAGACAGAGAGATAAGAAAGAGACAGAGACAGAGACAGAGACAGAGACGTGGGGGAGAGAGTAGCAAATGTTACTTTAATTATGTCTTTATGATTCTACCTACACAGAGTACAAAAAGTGACATAGCTCTAGAGAAGCGAGGGAGTAACGAGCAAAGTGCAAGCTAGTTTTAGTGGGAGTAGTATGGTAAGGGTGGGAAAGTGAGTCGAACAGTTCTCCTGTGTGAAAAGATAACTGCCTTGCAGGAGTGTCGGTCCTAGCCAGGGCTGATGGCCTCTTACCATGACTTTTCACAGTTCCAGGCATTGAAGATACAGCATGACTAAGATGTGTATCCTGCCCTCAAGGAGCCCAAGTGAAAAACAGACTTATCAAGAAGAGCAATAATGAAAGCAGAAGTAAACCTTGCCTGGAGGAAGAGCAGTTAATTATCAGGGATGCTAAAGGGGTGATATCTTAAGATGGACTTTGGAAGGATAATTACTGATTGAACAGTTAGGTACATGAGGATCTGAGACAGAGCATTTTGCAAAGAAACAAAAAAGGCAATTACGAAGAGTTCAGGGTTGGGAGAAAACTATTGTAAAAGAATTTTTAAAAGTGATATAGTTTTGCCTATTTTTCAACACTCTCAGAGTAGGATCAGGCGAAGGCAGAGGAGTTTGACAAGGAGCTAGGAGATTCTAGGAACGCCTAACACAAAATTAAACATCTCATGACAATTTTTTCTAAAGATAGTTAATATGTATGGAAGAAATTGGGTAGTTCGTATGGTAAGTAACTTCGGTTATTAGGAAAAATTCATTTTTACAAAATGAAATATTGGAAAGTGGTGCAAAGTCTTTTATCGTATCCTTTTCTCCACAGCCCCTACCCCACTCTGATTTCTGAATAAATGGTCTCAGCAAATTATTTGTCTTTGCTGAGAAAAACAACCAGTTAGCATAAACCAAGCACCCACAGTTGAGTGGAATGCTACATCCCCAGAAAGTATGAGCTGATGCATAGCAAAAGTCCTTTAATGAATGACTAAAATAAGAAGAAAGAAAAGGAAGTAAGCAATTTCAATTTTCAACCTGTCTTGAGAGAAAAACAGAATTTATTCAAGCTACAGGAACAAGAAAAAGTTGCTTAGGATCATCTTAAATACATTCTTAAAATTTACTAACTCTTTGCTTAATGCTTTCATTTCTTTCTTTTCTTTTTTTGTTAGTACCCATTTGTGGTACATAATAAATACAGTTAGTATACATGCACTACACATCTTAATCTTTTTAGAACCCCTTCACCTGCTCCATTTCGTGTTCATCTTCCCATTTGCATAAGATCTGTCTCTCTGTTTCCTACTTTTCACTTTTATTTTGGATTTCTCATGTACTAGAAATCATGTAATATTAAAGCTTGTGTTGATTTCACTTTATTTATGGGTTCAAGTCACATCTATTTTTTTCCTAAGGATCAATCAAATGTACCCTCCTTTATAGCAAAGTAATACTCCATTGTGTATAAATATCACATTTTCTTTATCTGTTTATCTGTAGATTGGCATACAGGCCATATCCAAGATTTAGCTAACTATGAATTGTGCTGCTATAAATATGGGTATGCATGTATTGCTGTAATATAATGTCTTTAACTCATTTAGGAAGATACTTAGTAGAGGAATGGTTTGATCAAATAGGATTTATATATTTAGTTTCTTGATGAACCACTGTAGTGGTTCTTTATTATATCTATGAATTAGTGATGATTTTCATTTCCTTCTCTAAGAACAAACTGAACCAAGTGATCCATATAGCCTTGCCCATGTATGGCAAATGTTTGGCTTTTCCATACCTAGAAATTTATTCAGTCCCTTCTTGTAGACATCACTTTTGATAACAATATTCTTTTCTCTGAACCCAAGGAAGAGGCCTTAGAATCCATTTTACACAGTTCTGAAGGTAGTCTTTCCTCTATCTTGATGTTGACACATGACATATAGCACATTAACCATTTCAGATGTGTCAAAACTATGAACTCTCAGTTGACTTTTTGATTAGTTCAAGAGTTGTGAATTTCACATTATGTGTATCAGGATTGGCTATTAGAATGAACAGCATGTTTCAAACATGTGCCCATCAATACTTTACGAATGTATGCATTAGTTGTAGTTAATAAAATGGAAACGACCTTTTAAAAATCACAGAATTTACATCTGCCTTTCTATTATCATAAAACAGAGACTTGAAAAATTTATTTTGACATTACCAAAAACAAATCCTGCTTTTGGGTAAGTCTGGCAACCATTGGTTCTAGGTCTACTTGGAACTGACTACTACTGTTGACCTCATGAAAACTTTCCCAAGTGGCAAGTATCACATCCTCAGAGCTTATTTGTATATAAAAATATTGCAAAGAGGGATTTGCTCAGTTGGTAAATATTGTTATTTTTACCAAATTTGAGGCTAACTGAAAGGCTTTCAAACTAGCAAACAGACCAATGCATTAACTCAATCAAAATATCTCATATATTTAAGATCGTACAGCTGTAATACTGATCTGCTTGCTTATTCAAATATAGTGGTCATAGCATTTGTCTTTCCTATCACACAAGGGAAATCTTACAGCATATTGGAGAATAATAGAAGCAAGGGTCATGAGATTCTTTGAAAAGTAAACATACTCTACAAATGCAAAGAGATCTCATCACTTTGATGACATACTATTTGTAATTACTTTACCACAAAAACCTCATTTTGAAATGTGTCCTTAGATGAAATTAATTTTTGGTGGTCTCTATTTTGCAGAAAGTTGAGAACTTGCATCATGGTTACATATCTCAAAGGCATTGATAAAATAACTGTATATATGAAAATCATGCCTGCATATTTAACAATAATTCCTTTTAATAATTTTCCAATACTAAATTTTCACTTCACCTCAGTGGTTTCTAAGTGGGGAGTTAATAAAGATTCCCCAAATTGGCAACAAGGGAATTCCATTTGGAAATTAGGTTGCATGTAGTTCTTACAGACATATTATTTTCCCCTAGCAGAATTCCAACACAATTTGGGTGGAGTCTAAGACTTTTATTTGTTCATAAAGTAAAAGAAAAAATTCACTAGTGAGTATGTGTAATAAAAGATGTAAATGAGGATAATTAATCTATTTCTAGTTCCAAAGAAATATTCTAAACAGCAAGTTTACTTAAAGAGATGTACAGCTGGGTTGTTTTTATAGAAAAAGCTACATTAATACCTTGAATGCATAAATAAATTGTATAACAAATGAGGAAAAATTTGAAAGTTGGTGTTTTAACCCTTGGCATTTCTGGATGGTTCAACATGCTGCAGTACTAACTAGAACAGTTAATTTTATTCAATAAACATTTACCTTCTACCCTTTTACCAACTATGGGGTAGAAATTCTGTATTATATACAGTGAGATTTGCAAAACAATAATAACATGCTTAGTACTCTATTAATTTTCAAATAATCAAGCAGTTTGTATAAGGTGGGTATTATCTTCATATTTTAAAAAGCTAATTGCTTTTAGCAAGGAAATTTAAGTAATTTATCCATAGCAATCAAGCAAATATTTAAGGACTCATTCTAAGGTTCAGCACAGAACTGTTTCTTGCACTGCCCTCCTGGAGAGAACAATGTAGAAAGGGAGAAATATGCAACAAATAACCCTACTACTGAATAAAACACGATGCATGTGTTCAGAAAAATACAAGCGAAACCTAATGACACACATAACAAGGAGGATGTATTTATGGTGGATAAAGGGAGCTTGAATCAAGTGGCTAGACAATGTAACCTTATTATATTCCTCTAAAGTAAATCAATAAAGGATAACATCCTTTCAACATGGAGCCTTATGCAAAAGCACAATATGGAAAAGCTAAAGGGCAGCTATCTGTAATGAAGAAAGACTTTCCCGCTCATCTTCCCACATCAACCCTCAGTTCTTTTATCACATGTACATGGCTTGCTCCAGGACATGCAGTGCTCATTTGGAAAACTTGATTTAGGAGAAAGAATCACCAATACTATTCAAATTCCAGGGATGCCATGGTAATGAGGTAGAACAGTCAGTTCCTTCTTTTCAGTTATCATGGTTAGGGTCAACAGAGGCACATAGAAACCATCAGGGTTACTTGAACAGAAAATGTAATAAGAGGAATTAAACATGTTTTGAAAGACTGAAAAGACAAAAAGGGAACCTTGAGGTAACCAAGACAGTCAAAACAGGAAGTACTACCACCCCAAGGGCTAATGGGCAAGGGAAAGAGGTTTTGATCATTGCAAGCTGGAAGCTTGGAGGAGGGTCTCTCAAGAAGCTGACACACAAACTGGGAGGAAGTGGCTCTGTGCAGCTGCCTCACCTCTGAGGAAGGAGTGCTGCCTTCCCTGCCACTGTTCCTCTGGAGAAGTGGAAGCCTTGTCATAGGGTGCTGCACTCTCTGCGGTGGAACCTGCTGCCAGGATGAAGGGACTCGGATGGGACTTGGATAAACAAGAAGTAAGCAGGGAGGAACACAAATATTAAAAGAAGAAGTGCCATCTGCAATCCCTTCTTCATCCTCTTGCCTCAATTTACACATACCTGCTAAATATATGCTACAAAGTAAAACTGATGAAGCAGCCAACAAAGCAGTCAGTCCAGTGGAGAAGCAAAATTGAAAACAGCTCATGCAGGCAGACACAGTTCTGTACTCTCTAACACCAACTTTGATGGGCGATTTTGCAAACTATATTTTCCACTTGGGATGAGAGATTCCTTTCCATAAGGCATTTACAGTTTACTGTCCTAGTGACTTGAAAGTATGAATTCTATTTCTAGAATGCTCACCATTCTATGATCAAGTCTACACAAACACAATGACAGCTCTGACACACTGCCTCCTGCCTTATGGCACATAAAAGATACCATGCTAAGATACTATCTTTTGTGTGACATTGAGTATCAGAGATGTTAAATAGTAAAAAGAATGGGTAGCTTACATCCAGTGAGATACTGTATGTAGGTCCTCCTCAGTGTAAGGGGTTTACTGTTTTCTTTATTTTTTTTTTAATCTCAGCTTTAGAATATATAGACTTGAAACCAGTTTGTTAAATTGAGTGAGGCAATCTAGGTAAAAGGAAAATGAAATATAGTTTATTATGCAAGAAAAGGTGGTGCATACTACTTTCTATTATGTGCATGGCTTTCTACATCATCTCCTTCTGATTTTGACCTTACTTTAAATTTGAGGAAAATGGAGGTTCAGAGACAGTAAAATGCTGTTTCCAAGAGCACATAACAGGTAAATTGCAGTCCTGAGAAGCTGGTGAATAAGTGATACGGTCACCAGAGTTGGTAGAATCAAGCACTACAGAAGGGACAAATTAGGAACTAAAAAATCACTCAAAGGAAAGACATAGGCTTCTCTCTGGAGCAATAAAACAGCTTGTGCTATTAAGTATGTGAACACTCGTGAGGTTGTGAGTTCTATCCCTGATACCAAAATAAATAAATAAAAAATTGTGAACACTGTCAACAGCAAAGAAAATGCTTAAAGTACCTAAAATTGAGAATAGAGCTATTGCCTTGCACTGCAATTTTCATTTACAGGAATAAAGGAGTAAAGTATGCAGAAAGAATATGGAGAAAATATGCAGTGTTTGTTTCCTTTTGTTTGTTTGCTTGTTTTGTGATGGTGGAGGGGAGTCTGAATGAGACCTCCACAATCAGTTGTCCAATAGCAAAGAGAAAGAAAAATGCATGCATAGGAAGGATATTTCTTAAAATTATCCTTTACAGAATTTGTTTTTTTTTTATTAAGGTCACAAGTCTGATAATTTTTAGACAATCATTTTGATATCCATAGGTATTTAGAATGTTTCTAGATTTTTACCATTACCAATAAAGATGCAATAGAAATACTTATATGCATATTGTTAAACATTGATATTTCTATTTTCATAAGCAAATGTTTCCAGCTGGGGACATATTCAGTGGCATAAGAGCCTGCCTGACAAGTGCAAGGTCCTGAGTTCAATTCCCAGTACAAAAAATAAAATAAATTAAAATAAAATAAAATAAAATAAAAGGACATAGCTTAAAAATAGTAATAATTATTATTTTGGGGCCAGGGATTTAGTTCAGTGGCTCAAGCTCTTCTTTGGTAAGTGTGAGTTTGTGAGTTCAATTCCTGGTACAAAAAGAAAAAAGAAAAGAAAAAAATAAAACAATGTTCCCAAAGTGGAGTTACTGATATAAAGGTATATGCAAATTTTCATTTTATAAGCTTAGGGTTAGATTATTTTCAAAAGCAGGTGATCAAACATCATACTCTCTTCTGCCTTACAGAACACTGCAGGTCTTTCCATATCATGCCCAACACTGGTTGTTTTCAATCTTTTCTTCTTTTTCTGGTCAGTTGAATGCATGGAAAATAAAACTAAATTTTGTTTTAATATTTGTTTTCCTGAGAACCTGAGATACTTTTATGCTTATTGGTCATTCACATTTCCTCTTTTACTACTACTGCATGTTTATGGCATTCGTCCATGTTGCAATAGAATTGTTTACATTTTTTCCCTGAGTTCTTTAAATGTTAGATTTCTGATGGTTAGTCCAAGGCATATGCCTTGAACTCCAATCCCACTCCTCTTTTTTAATATCTGTTTTGAGACAATGTCTTGCTAAGCCACTAAGTTGCCCTGACTGGGCTCAAATTTGCAATCATCCTGTCTCAGCCTGCCAGCGTGCTGGAATTACAAGCATTCATTTCTGCACCTGGCTACATTTTAATTTTTTTATTAGTACATGTTTGTAGTACATAGTGTTTACATTCCTTGCGGGAAATTTGTGCACAATGTTTACATTCCTTGTGGGAAATTTGTACATAAGGTTTACATTCCTTGTGGGAAATTTGTATAATTTGTACATGTGTTATTTGTATATAATACATCTTAATTCCTTTTTTAAAAAAAATCCCTTTCCTATCTCTCATTCTCTCTTCCCAATCATTACTTTATTTCCTTTCTTCTTTTTTGGTACATACTTCCTTTTTCTCTTACAATATATACTGTTTACATTTCTCGTGTGGAATTGGCACATGCACAAAGCACATGTCCATTCCTTTTCCATCTTCTTTCTGTCTCCTCCCTCCATTTCTCAATCCCCTTCCTCTTTGAAAAACAGCTACTGTCAAGTATTTTGTAACTCTTTTTCTCATTTGCCTACATTCTGAATTGCCTGCATCTTATAACCTACACAATTTTATAAGCAGGGTCCTCAATTAATTCTAAGCATTTTCATTACTAAAACATGTTACTAATCCATATGTAATTTATTCTTATTTCTTGCTGTAGACAAGACTTACTTTATTTCTTATGATTTATTATAGTTACACCAATACAATCCATTAAACAATCATTTTTCCATTTGAGTCCAAATGCCATCTCATCCACATTAAGTTTCCATCTCACATGGGCACACTTAGGACCTCTACCCTGAGGGAAACTTACAGACGCACTGATCACTTGTAACAGTAATTAAACCATGGAACTATGGTGCTGTTTACACGTTCTGGTGAAGAGTTCTCAGTAATCATGGAACATAAAAACCAAATATCTAGAAACTTTGATGAAGGAATTATAAGCCACAGAATAGATATTTAACAATGAAACCACCAAAAACCAAAAATGCGAACAAAGACAACAGAGACTTTGCAGTGGGCATATCGGATCTTCATAACAAAGAAAGAAGAGTTCAACTAAACAATCAAGACATTAACTAAAGCCTTTTAGTTTTGTTTTTATTTGAACTATTCTCTGTGAGAAGCCATCCTTTCTGGTAAATTATATATATATTTGTATATATGTATACATATATGTATATATACATATGTATGTATACATATATATAAAGGTTCTTTGCATGGGAGAGATATATCATAAAAACTATTTCAACTGTAACAAAGAACCCAAGCTGGCTTGAACAAGTAAAGATACATATTGACTAACATTATTAAAAGGTTCAAGTGTTTCTGTCGCCAATTGTGGCTTGATCCAGGAACTCATAGTACCTGTATTTAGTATCTCTCCATATATGAGGTTTTCTTAGATTTGTTTTGGCCTCACTTTTGGGTTCACATGATAGTATAGCTGCAACTCCCACAAGCCTACAATCTCTCAGGCTTAATTCCAGCAAAAGGAGTGCATCTTTCCAGCAATTTCCCAAAATCTACCACTCTATTGGAACCAATGCCCATGTGCCCATCTCTGGATTGATAGCTACAAGAGCAGAGTTAATCAGTTTATCTATCCTGACACAATCCAGTCCCTAGATGAGCTACTAGGGCCAGTCCTAGATTACAAACTGTTCCTTTATGACTAGAAGCAAAAACCCAGGAGATTCACTTGTGCTGAGAACAGAAAATCAGGTGTGAGGCTATGTCATGTTGGAAAAAGAAAGGACAAACTGAAAAACTAAAACATAGGTACATATCACATGATCACCTTTGTATCCTAATAGTAATCTAAGAGTCCTCACAGTTCCTGTAGGCACCTAGGAAGGGGAAAGTGTGTCTAAAAAGACCAAAAGGTCACTAAGTCCCCAAGAGGTTATTAAGTTCACCCTCAAGTTTTCCTTCCCCTTACCCAGCCTCTTGCATAGTTCTTAGAAACTTGGCAGGCAGCTGTAAGCCTTTAGTCAATTTAGAAAATCAAAACTGAAGGTTTCCTGGATAATTATTTGTTAATGATTAGGCTGGAGAGCATTTAGCTTCATTAGAAAGATCAAGGAAATGTCTATAAAAAGCTAGTGAGGGGGAGAAAGGCTGCCATTAATATGACAGGTGTTATGAAGCTGCTTCAGATGTTAAACACAGAGCTTCTGATCCTTTCTTCTGCTCTAAATTTCTTGGATAATGACATCCTTACTCCAAATGAACACCCATACACGTCAGCACCCTGATGGAGAAAATGGGAAGGGGACAGTACAAATGGCAACTTCAACAGCTAGCAGTGATAGAGCACAGAGGACAAGGAAGAACCTGCAGGGAAGGGAGATTTTATTATCTCTCTAAAAATCTTCAGCATCAGTGAAGAAGAGTTAAGTATCACAACCCTGAATATTAGCAATGTTTTTGAGATAGTGTACCTTTAAGAAATACTTCTCTCCTGACTTCCTCAGACCCACAAGTTGCCTTCTGGTAGCATTTTAGCCTCCATTCTTCAAATCAAATCAACTAGGTCCTGGCAGCTCCAGGAATTTCTTGTAATAAATGTATCAGATTGACAACTGGAACTTTTGCTTGCCCTTCAAGATGGCGAGCAGATTTTGGATGTCTGCCAAAGGCCCGACGATGCACCAAAGCTTACACAGCATGGACCACTGAGGGCTAAGATTGAACAGCCAGGAGCAGATGAAAGGGCATTTCTCCACACTCGCTCAGAGCTGCCTTTTTCCTTCCTGGTCCTCAACTGCCAAGCCCAGAAGAGCTCATTGTGCACTGTGTGCGAAACAGGGACTTGGGAAGTAACTGAAAGGACTAAATGAATGTTTCCAATGTTAATCTCATGTAGCATCTAGTGGGTACCAAATGAATAAGTGGCAAATCTTTTTTAAATTGAGTATCATATTTTTGTGTCCAGAAGATTCGTATAAACACAGTGCTGTTCTCTGATTCAATATTAAATTGATCAATAATCATATTGATGTTTAACAAGTGTGTCACCCAAGCAACTCTTCAACTAGAACTCATGTTTTTATCACTGATGGTTACTTTTGATTTCTATTTCGACAGCTTCATTAAAGTTAACTTCCCTGGGGAATCCAAACGTTGTCCTGAATTTGATCATAAAAATGAGGTCTTGACTTCATTACTGCAAAAAACTTCCTATGGAGTAGGTAGAGTCCATTTCCTTTATGTGAGTGAGTGCCTATATGATCCATTGAGCACATCAGACATCCTTGATCTGCAAGGGAATGGGATCTGAAAATAGGTGGATTCCTTATCATCCAAAATGTCTTTGGAAATGCTCAGAACAGTTTGAAACCAAGCCCTGTATTGCAGAATCCAGCATTTAAGGTCCAAATTTTCTTTAACTGGTAAAAATAATTAGAAAAATGTAATTTGCAATTGAAGGTTTAGAAAATGGAAGTAAATAATATTCACCATTTACTACGGAAGGGTTCCCTATGGATCAGATGCAGCCTCAGGCACTTAAACACATTTTTTTATTTAATGTGCAAGCAGAGCTGACCTGTTAGGTTGTATTTTATTATCTATATTTTACAGAATAGGAGAAGCCATAGCTCATGGAGAAGAAATAATCAGAGAAAGAGATATGATGTGAGCCCATGCTGAGCAACTTCAAAGACCTGAATCATTACAGGACATCAGATCACTCCTACGGAACCAAGTGGCAACTAAAGCATACCTTAAATAACCAAGTAATTCACAGCACTACCTGTAAGACAGGAAAACATACTAAGGGGTGATTTCCACAACCAGAACACATGTTGGGAACAAATTCTGCCAACAACATTAAGAAGGGCAAGTCACATGTTAGCTTGTGGTTACTATGCACATTACTGGAATAACACTTGGGAAAAACTGTGTTTCAAAGAAGTGCATAGGTCTACTTGTTTTCCAGTAGGCAAATCCATAGATCTTATATTTCTACCTGGGATATTTCAGTTATTTTATAACTTTGAGGCCAAGTTACATGAAACCAAGGTGTAACATTGAGAGATTATACCTGATTGTAAAGTATCTATCAGACAGAATAAGAGCATGATGTTGAATTGGTATAGTTGATTTGAGCAATTGAAGGTTTATAGACTTTTGTATCTATTAATTACATAGGTTTAGCTTTTCAAAATAGAACCATCTAGAGTTCAGGATTGTTAATGAAGGAAATTCTAAGTCCTCTGATAACATCAGAAGTAACAGAAAAATTCATCTGAGTGCAGAATTTCAGAATAGATACAGTAAGTATATGAGATAACCATAATCATTTAAATTAATTCTTACAGAATCCAGTAAGCCTGTGAGGCATTCACAAGTCAGATATGAAAAATAAGAAAAGAAAAATGAATTTTATTCCCCTTTCACAGCTTTAGTCTTTGCAGGAGCTAGACTGTCAATCCAAGAGCAGATCAAATAAAGTTATGTGTGAGGTCAATTGCCCATTGGGAAAAGTGAAAGTTGAAAAGAAAGCTAGAAAGCCTGGGAAGGGACAACCAAATTTCACTTCTACCAGCTCAATGAATCGCATCCCTGGCTACACATTAAACAATCCCAGGAGACTGAAAATCTCCTGATGGATGAATTCTATCCAACAATGATTACAGCACAATTTCTAGGGGTTGGATCCTAGTATTAGGATTTTGTTACGCTTCCTAGGGTTTTCCAAAGAGAAACCAAAGTTGAAAATCAATGTTTCAGGGAAAATCGTGCAAAGAGAGGCCTAAATCAAACATTTTCCTAGTGTTATTTCTAGGCCCCAGAAAAGCTAGTGACTCTTAGTTGTAAGAATCAGTAGCCCTGCTGAAGGATCAATTCAGTTCAATACACACTTCAGTTTTCTTACTCATTGAAAACTCTGGCCTTCAAGGAGTTTGTACTCAGTTACAGAATGACTCGCAATCTCAAATAATTGATAGTGACTCAGTATAGTAAGAGCAGTCAGACTGTGTTCCCTTACAGCAAACCACAAAGAAAATACAAAGCAAGCCCTGTTCCTGGGGCTGATTGATGGTTAGCAGAGGAGAGAGCAAACTACTTTCACAGAAGACATGACACTTAGGGAAAACTTGCCCAGGGGAAAGAGGTGGGCACATGGTAGGTTCAGGAGCAAAGGCCATGTTTCAGGAAGAGCTGCTGTGTCAAGAGGCCAGAGCATGAGTAACACTGGGAGAGTTGGACTGGTGGTTCAAAGAGGTCCTCCTCCTTTGTTTTAGAGGCCCAAGCAGTCCTGCAAGCCAAGTATTTGAATTTAGGATTCTGTTGCCCCTGAAATGAGTGTCAGATACCACAATTATCACATATCACATAGTTCCCCAAAAAGGAATGGTTAAAAGCCCACTTTTGTAAAGATAGCCTGCTGGAAGGAGCTTGATGAGGTCAACAGAGCTATCCCCCAGGCTTTCTAGGTCTTTATTAAGCTCATAAAAGAGAGATTTCACATAGCAGAAAGCTCATTTTTATTTTACTGATTTACAAAGGGAGCCAGTCTGACCGGTGAAAATGTCAATCAATTCCTGTTTTAAAAATGAACTGAAATGAGAGGCCAGCCAGTACTGAGACAACTGTAATCTAAGGAGGAAAGAACAGAAAGTGAATTTGCTATAAAAGCTTAAGTAATTAATTATTCTTCAAAATATGCATCAAATTCCACATCTATAATTTCATAGGCTGCCCTTCATGAAAAGATTTCGACAGGCATGACAGTTATTTGCTCAAAGCCATGTGATGCTTCACAAGCAGAATTCTTAAATACAAAAGTCATCAGTATTTTGAGTAAGGCTTCTATCACAGGATTTTATAAGTAAGTGCAGTAACCCAAGGGTATGTGCATAAATCACACATTCAAAAAGGCCCTGATGGTTTCATTTATCACTTGTTGAATATTCTAGGCTGCTCAGATGCTAGAGATATTTTCAGCTCTGCCCCTGATTACCTACATCCAATAAAACAGTGACAACTCATTAATCAGCCTTCGAAATCACTGGATAAAGTGTCACTAACTAGAATCTTCATTAACTCAGATGGCAGAGGAGTGGGGCCAATCTGTACACTACAGTGGACACATGGCTGACATTGCTGGTTAGGAAGCAATGCTGAGTGTTTCACACTTTCTTTTCTGTTAAATGCTAATTGGTGTGGCTGGTGAAATATTTCCTTACACTCAGCAAGCCAGGTGACTCTGAAAATAAGGAGAAAGCCCTTAAGTATCAAGGAGATGTAATTTTCACTGTCACGTAAGTATACAATCTGAAGTCAGGCTTCCTGTGTCCAGCCACTTTCTTGACACTTGTAATCTAAATGACTTTGAGCCAGATGCTTAGCCCTTCTGGTTTCTTCATCATAGAAAGCAGCAGACGTTACTACACTGATCCTTTCGGAGAGTCAATGGATTATTACATACGAAACATCTAATGTAAACACTGGGCTAAAAGTACAAGGTGAGTATGCAAAAACTATCCACTAGCAAGGCTGCTAATCAATTTTATTCCATAGCTAGGTCATCTCCATAGTTCAAAGTTTTTCTTTGCAAAATGGGCTGGACCTAGAACATTGAACTGCTTATATAGAAAAAGAAACATAAGAGATATGCGATAAATATACATGCATATGAATAGCTCACTGCATAAATAGATATATAGTATACAAATACATAGAGATAATAACATCTGATGGAAAAAATAAGACTTAGAGATCTCCTTGCTAACCCATTTTCCGAACTTAACAACCATCTAGAAAAATTTTATAGCCCTGCAACTAACAGCTCCATTGTGTGTGTGTGTGTGTGTGTGTGTGTGTGTGTGTGTGTTTAAAGGAAAGAAAAGTAGCATTTGTTAGGGAGACCACAGAATAGATGAGGAGAGGGCAGTGTTAGGGCAGGATGCAAGGTGGAGAGAGATTCAGATAATTAGAAAACAATTGCAAGACACTTATAACCTACAGCAAAAAATGCCTTTAAAACTGTTGACCTAATGATGCTCTGTTCTGGTTAAATATACAATAATTAAAGCACACAGAAATGATTCATAAGCTTTGGTTATAATTGCGTGTCAATTGAAAACCTATTACAATTGCCTTGTTGAAAGCTCACAGCCTCTATTAACAATTGGCTAGGGACACACCTTGCGCTTTCTCCAGAAACCCAATATTTGTTTTCAAGCACAATAATGATCTGGGGCACAAGGCTGGGATGGAGCAGGAGACACAAGTAAATATTAGAACAGTTACTGGCTTCAGTAGTAAGATTCAAACTCCAGCATGATGGCTACAGCTGCTCACTCAGGCTGTGAGAGAATGAGAAAGGCTGTTGTTTATGCCAGGGAAGTAGAACAAGTTATCCAGACCAGACTCTTTCTGAGTAGTTGTCATTTAAGTTACTTTAAGATCACCATTGCAAAAACTGCAACCTAAGCCCTGTCCCTTTCTAGGACAAAAGGATGTTGCCCCATTTTCTGCTCTTCACAACAAAGAAGCAAGGACAGCTTTCCGGGGTACCTCTGGAGAGCAATACTAACTGAGGTCTTGTAGCACCCCTCATCCATACTAAGTTAGTTATTTGATCCTCCAGTTTCAACTCTGTCTCTGCACAATAGGGAAAGTTGTAGTGATAGATCCTAATTACAGTAAAGATTAGAAATAGCACATAATTTGTCCAATATGATTACAGATCCAAAAAAAGTAATAGTAACTAGCATCATTAATATAAAAGTATGCTTCAATTCAGTTGGTTACAATCATTTTACTTTCCATTGGAACATAATATAAATAAAATTTTAGGAACAGATCAAAATAAATGATTTTTTTTGGCAAACTCTTACTGGAACAAGAGATTGGAAGAAGGAGAGACATATTTAAAATAAGGATCTCATGCTTCAGTGAGCACTGGAAAAGTTAAGTTTAGGAAATTATTTTATGTTCTAAACATGATATAAGGAGAAAATAGCAATCTGTAAGTTTTTTCCACTGTATTTGTCCCATAAGTGGAACAAATCTTTAGGAGAGTAAGAAATTATGTACTTCTGAATAAAGACTAAACAGCAGATCATGGGTTTTGTTTTCTACCTTCTCAGTGACTTTGGACAAACTGATAGACTTGGTTAAGTTCTGGGAAATTCTTTGCTATCGTTTAGATCTTCAAGACTCCCCAATTATAAATATACAGAGAAAAAAGTGGCTCTGTAAATTGGTATCAGAGTTGAGAAAAGTTTTAGATATGGCTTTAAAAATTTATGAAAGCCAACATTTTAATTACACTTCATTATATGTACTTACTTATCTGGGAGAGGTGAGATGGAAAATTTGGAGAAAATGATGGTGTTCTATTCTATAGACTGATGAGTGATCACTTTTGCAGGATTTTAGATTTCTACCACCTACTCACAAGCACTGGGCTCTGATTTTCATAAAAGCCAGATGACAGAGCTGTGAATACCACTGCCCACAGCTAGAAGAAGTAAAGGTAACTTGATTGGAAAATAGGCAACAGCGTTATTCTTGCTTAACACAGTTTAGGTATAAAGCATCTCTTGAACACTACAGGTGATACATAAGAGAATAGAGACTCTTCCACTTGATGTCTGGCATCATGAGCATTTCATCACAGAGAATGTTTTTCTTCTCCAAACTAAACATGCTAAACTAAACAAACACTAAACAAACTAAACATGAATATGATTTTTCTCTTCGGTGATACTGGCAGTACATTGGAGCAAAGCTGGCAAAGTTTTTTTTATCATATTTCATTATTCACTTCTTAGCATCTGCCTCTAAGGATTAAGTCCTGCCTCTTAGGATGAAGAGTCCTGCTGACTTTTAATTGGCTATGGGCTGAGACATATTTGTTAAAATTATGTTTAAAATAAAAGTGAGGGCTTCAGTATCCCTCCTAAGACTAAGGCTTAGTCTTATGGGAGGGGTCAAGTATAGATATGAAGAGCATTTTTAAAGATACTTTCAGATTTCTGGTTAGATGTTGAGTGAGAAAAGTTGTCCACAAAGTGGCTCTAATCAGTGAGTAGAAAGGTTAAGCATCTCGCTAGCTGGCTGTGGCGTGGCAGAGAGATAAGCGGCACACGCAAGTGAAGAGCCACTCTGCTGCAGTTCCAAACAGACCTCCAACGATTCCCAAATGGTCGCATTCACCCCCTTTGGGGTTTTTCTGGGCCACACTATCCTCATCATCTCCTCCTGCTTGTGCTGTGCCTCTGTCCCTTTCCCTGCAGCAGTGCTAGATCAGACACTGTGGTCCCCAGGAAGTCCCACTGGATCTGCCAAGCCAGGGCTGCAGAGCAGGCAGTTTGTTTATGAGTGGTGGTTGTGACAGGCAAACTGCAGTATCCCCTTGTTCAGTCTAAGATGAGAAGTTGAAAGATTCAGCTGTCAGGCCAGTGTGAGGCCTCATTTTTCTTCCCTGCTGGGTAGGGTCCCCTCTCTGCAGCCAATGTTCGATTGTGATTAATTTGTCAGGGATGGCTGTACAATGGAAATGGAGAAATGGATTGCCAATTACAGCTAGTCTTCTCTCAGACTGGCTGGCAAACAAGAGCTTTTCTGCAGATCTGACAGCCCTGAGCTTGCTGGATTTGGCCTAGGAGGGAAGGAATCTATTCTTAAGTGTATTTTAAAGAAGAAAGAGTCTAGGTGAATTTTTTTTTTAATCATCATTCAGGAGATTTGCTGACATGTGTCTGGGTCTTCTTGTGAAGCTCCATGGGGAGGTAGCCCATGACATTTGCTTTTTATTTTGCTGATTTAAAATAAAAGTGCTGGTTTGCACTTCTGGTTGACATCTCAACAGTAAGGATGAAAGTTTCAGAAGAGTCCATTTCCATAATTCCCACTGGAAAAGCCCAAAGGAAAGAGCATCTCTGACTCTCTCTGTGGTGTTCAGAACGTGCTAAATCATGGGCATACCACCTTCTTTTCCTTCTCACTTCCAAAAGAATATAAGCAATTTCACACTGATAGCCATAGCAAAATAATTTGCTTTCCTTATCCTCTCATTGGAGACATGACCTTTTTTAAAAATTTGAACATCTCAAAGGAATAGATTCATAAATGAAGAAATGTCTTTGGCTGTCAAGCCCCGTATGCCTCAATCAGATTTGCTTCTCCTTGTGAATGAGATGGACATTGGAAACATTTTACGTTGAAAAACATTGTTAACAAACTGACATCTTGGATAGAATTCTCAGAAAGTTCAATGTACCTCCAAAGCACCTGAGCTACAACTGTCAAAGGGCTTCACTATTAATTGATCCATATTACATAATTTACCCATTCGTAGCGGTGGGAAACAGGTGAATTTTGTCTTGTTTGAGTTAGTGGAAAAACACTTCTTGTCATTATCTTGTAAAGAATAGTTGGAAAAAGTGGTCACATATATTTAATTGCAAAGACTGAAAATGAAAATCTTAACATCCTGAAGTTAGCCTATAAGCTGTTTTCTGGTTGAAATATCAGAATACACATACATATTCTTTCATGCTCATAAACACACATGCAATATGTAATACCTTTTTATTATGTTTATATAAAACCTACAATATAAATATATAGTAATTAATATATGTTTCTAAATGAAATCAATAACCTGACCAGTGGGTCAGTCCTTTATTGGATTGACAATTGGATGGTATTATTGGGAGACAGCGGAACATTTAGGAGGTAGGATGTAGGTGGGAGAAGTAGGCCACTAGGGGCATATTCTGGCAGGTCCTTCTTGTCCCCAGCCCCTTCATTCTCTTTCATCTTCCTTTCCACTACGAAGTAGGACACTTTGTCCTATCGCATTTCCATCATGACGATTTACCTCACCATGGACTCAGAAGCAATGGATTCAAGTGACAATGGATTGAAGCCATAAACCAAAATAAATCTTTATACTTAAACTTCTATCTCAGGAGTTTTTTTATCACAACAATGTAAAGCTTAGTAATATTAGTAATATATAAGTAGGCAGATATTACAGTCATATTTCTTTTCTTTTTGTTGTTTAATTAAGAGTCCTTTCAAGGCTGAGTCATGGTCATGGAGCCTCCAAATAATTATTAGTTAAGACTAAGTGGAGACCTGTGTGACTCACTTCACTGCTATGGGAACTTATTTACCATGCTGTATGTAGCAAGCACCATGCTAAACATGGAGAAGCAGGGATGCCGCATTGTCCCATCCTGCAGATTCCAGAGTACAGACACTAGTGACCATCATGGGTAACTCAAACTCCACATGCAAGTGTGTTGCCATGTGTGGGGATGGGAACAAAAAATTAATGAGTATACCTAACAGTTGGCTTTAAATCCAAAATACAGATGATTTCAGAAATCATTAGGTATCTTGAATATCTGCTGAGTCTCTCCAGAGCCTTAGGAAGAAAGAGCAAAGATGACCAATTGCAGAAACATAAACCAGGAATGTTTGCAAGGTGGATCAATACATATATCAAAGTCCTAGCCCTGTACAGAAAAGAAAAACACTTATTTCATTGTATGTATGAACTAAGAAAAATAATGCCTGAAGTGAAACATAAGAATGAAACTCATGCCAGGGATTTAGCTCAGTGGCATAAGTGCCTGCCTGGCAAGCGCAAGGTCGTGAGTTGGATCCCTGGTACCAAAAAAGAAAAAAACAAAACAACAATAACAACAACAAAAACCAATGAAACTCATATGTGTGTGGCACATATTATTCCACAGCCAATTATTTGAAACTTGTAATATACACCCTCACTAGATAATACTATACCTTATAATTTTATTATAGCAAGCTGAAAAGTACTTTTAATTTATGACAAAGATAAAGTACAGTAGAGACTTCTTAAAAATCACAAAGTATATGCGCTTTTCAACAAGAATTTATTGAGTACAATTTATCAAACACTGTGATAGGAGCCGGGGACAAGGGAGTAAGCAAATCTAGCCACTTTTGTAAAATAACCATCCTAATAAACATAAAACTTCAACTGCACCAAGGGTCGTAAAGGAAAGTCACAGAGGTCAATGAGAGTTGGCAATAAGGTTTGATCTGGTCAGGGAGGTTAGGAAAGTATCCCCCCAGAGGGTTTCCCAAGGATGGTTACTGCCAGAGACTAGACAATACACTGTGATAGTCAAGGTCAGGTCAGCAAACATGGCAACTCCACTGGGCACCAAAGTTCACTCCTTTTAAGAAAACTGGATGGAGATTGTGATGGATCAGTGATAGGAAGTGGACTGAAAGGATATGTGGCCCAGGCAGCACTGGTATTGAACAGTGGGATAGGAAATAATTAGGGGCTGCCTCATCTTTCCACTCACCTAGTTGTTTTAGGAGGTCTGACACTGGTCCCCCTTGGGAGGAACACTGCCTTGGGTAAAATAGAAGATGTGACATAGAAGGAGTTGGTAGGGGAAGGACAGGGCAAAGAATATTAGGTAAAGACAGCGGGGAAGCAGCAGGTATATCTGGGTACAGATGGGTCCACGTGTCCCAGGTCTTCTTCTGGAAGTCTCCACTTGCTGGGAATGGCTCACCTCCATGAGCTTGCAGCCTACTAGCTTCAGCTTCTTGGTATTGCCATATCTCCCTGTTGTGTTTCTTCTTGGTCATTTTCCCACACTTATCACATTTCCTGGTTTTTACCTCTGCTTATGACACTGGACAGGTTGTTGGAGAGACATCTGATGAGAGGAGAATCGGATTGGGCTACTTTCTGCACATCACATACTTGCACACACATGTACACACCACTTAGGCCCCAGTATATGCAGTGGTATCTAAGAAAAGCATTTCAAGGTACATGTTTTTACATTTCTCAGACATCCTGATGCATATCATTGTTTTATCCCACAATGAGGCATATTTTCATTGTTTTAGCAAGGATGTAAAAAGCTGATGAGTCCTTATTTCCTTCTAAATACAGCAATGGGAAAAGAGCAAAGCTGTGCACTTATCTTTTTCACTATGAATGAGAGGATAAAATATTTTCAAAGTTGAAAAGAAAATTGAGAGACTGTAATTTCAGATGATAACCTTTCCCTATGGCAGTGCTAGCAGATATTTCCGGCTTGCTAAGGGATTTGGAATTTGCGGAAGCTTGGAGCCCCTCCTCTGCTGGTGATCATTTTCATAGGTTTCTGTAATTATATGCAAAAGCTGGCATTTGCAAGGTTGATCAAATGCCTGACTTTTCAAACTGGGGCATTGGCAGTGTGCCAGAGGCACCATAAACCACAGGATGAGCACCCTCCTGAGGGTTAATCACACAAGAAGATTTATTGGAGGAGGACTGTAAAATTACTTAACTGGTAAGTAATGTCAAACATTGTTTTAAGAAGACACTAGCAACTTGATTATGCTTGAGAGTATAAGATGCAAGTTAAACATAAAGTTTTCATAGGCTAAGTCTTGGTAACCTGAAGATACTGATGCTTCAATTTACCTCTAAAAGGAGCTTTGTTGATTAACTGGAACAAGCACTACGATGATGCAATGGAAGTTGGACATTGAATTACTTCCTACATTAATTTTGTTTTTATAACTTACCAATGGTGAACACAATGGCCTAAGGTGAGGTAATCTACATAGATATAAATGAGTTTAGAACACTAAATTGATTAGAAAATGAGGTGGAAATGGGAGTAAGGCTCCAGAGGAAGTAAGGGAACTGTGGTCATTATTGGCGTAAGTCTTTTGGACTCAACAGTTCTGGTAGAGCCTCAGTTTCACTTCTTTTATGAGGAAGGGTAGAACTGAGGTTCACACAAGAGGTAAATTGATGGACTGTAATCTCAGGCACTCCTGATTCCTAAATCTCTGCCTTTGCTACTCTGCCTTGTGGGCTTATCAAAAACTCTAGGCCACATTTTTCACAACCAGGAAAATAAGAATTAAGTATGATTTACAAAGTAGCTTCTAGCTCCAAGAGACCATGGTCTTACAACAACAACAACAACAACAACAACAACAACAAAGTGCATTTTCTGGGTATTTTGGGTAACAAAAACAAACGCTGGACTTCCTCTATCTTTAAATCCAGTGGTAAGATAATTTCATCTACTCCCCAAGGTTTCCAAAGAAGAAAGACTGAAAATGTACTGTAAGGCGACATGATTTGACTTTGTAAGAACTGCTTTCTTAGGAAACTTCAGTTTGAAGACCACAAATAACCACAATTACTTTTTCTTTCTTTCTTAATGCTTTTACTTATTTACAGACAAAATAAAATGCTTCCTTTACATTCTTAAGGCTTAACCTTTAGGGAACTTTAAAGAGCTTAACCAAATTGCCTTTATCTTACTTTTCTTAAAAATTTAATACACACTTGTGGTACATGATGATTACATTCCTTCCTCATAGGGAGTTGGTACATGTGCATAACACAGCATTTTATTTTATTTTAGTACCTTCTATCTCCACCCCAAACCCTCCCTCATCTCGTGATACCCTTCCCATATGATAAAGATCTACCCATTTCGTGTTATATCTATCTTTTGTCGTGCTCTTTATTTGTATTTTGGGTTTCTCATGAAGATTATATATCTGATTTGTTTCACTTACCATTTTTCTACAAATAACTCAAGTTTATCCTTCTTTATGGCAGAGTAGCAGTTCATTGTGTATAAATACCAATTTTCTTAATCCATTTATTATTGACAGACATACAGGCTACTTCCAAGATTTAGCTTTTGTGAGTTGTGCTGCTATAAACATGGGTATTCATGGATCACTGCAGTATGTTGTCCTTAACTCACTAGGAAAGATACCTAGAAGTGAAATACTTAGGTTGATGGGACTGGTTGTTTTAGTTTTTAAAGTGTCTCCACACTGATTTCCATAATGGTTTTATCAGTTTATACACCCACAAACAATGTGACCTCCCTAGCCTCACCAGCATTTGTTATTGTTTGATTTTTTGATGGTAGCCATTTTTTCTGGAGTAAGAATCTCAATTTTTTGTTTGTTTTTGTACTGGGGATCAAACTAGCAACCTTATGTTTGCCAGGCAGATAGATACTCATGCTGCTGAGCTAAATCCTCGGCCACTCAATGTTATTTTAATTTGCATTTCTCTAATGATCAGAGATGTTGAACATTTTTTCATGTATTTATTGAGCATTTGTATTCTTTCTTTGAGAAGTGATTTTTAATTTCAGTTGTCAATTTTTTGATTGGATCTTTTATTTTTGAGGGTTTAACTTTTTTTAGTCCTTTATATATTCTAGGTATTAGTTCTCTGTATGAGCAATAGCTCACAAAATATTTTTTCCCATTCTATAAGTTGTTTTTTCAGTTTGTAGATTGTTTCCTGTGTTGTGGAGAAGCTTTTTATCATGACATGATCCTGTTTGTTGATTCTTGGTATAATTTCTTGTGCAATTGAGATTCTGTTCGAAAACCCTTGCCTATGCATATGCCTTCAAGAGTTTTACCAATTTTATCTTCTATCAGATTAAATGTTTATGTTTTAACATTCAGATCTTTGAATTTTGATTCCAGTTTAGTAGATGGTGAAATCTATGGGTCTAGACTGAATATTCTGCATGTGGATAGCCAGTTTTTCCAGCACTATCTTTTAAAGGCACTATCTTTCCTCCAGCATAAGTTTTTGGCCTCTTTTTTTAAAGATTAGTTACATAAATGTGGAATTGTCTTCTGCATCTTACACTCTGTTCCACTGATCTACATGTCTTGTTTTTTGGGTGAAGTTGGGTGGGGTGGTTTGGGTTTATTTTTTACCAAAACGCTGATGTTTTTACCACTGTAACTCTGTAGTATAACTTGAGGTCTGAGATGGTGCTATCTTCTGCTTTGCTCTTGGTGCCTAGAATTCATTGTAATATTCTAGGTCTTTTCTGGTATCTTATGGATTGTTGGATTGTTTTATCTATGTGAAATGCTACTGATATTTCAACTGAAATTTTGTTAAGTCTGTATATCAGTTTTGGAAATATGGCCATTTTGAATATATTCTCTCTGGCTATCTGGGAAAAGGGAATATCTTTTTGTTTTCTGATGTTCTCTTTGATCTCCTTTTTCAGTGTATAGCAGTTCTTTTTTCTTGTAGAGATCTTTCACTTCATTTGTTAAGTTAATTCTTAGGTATTTAAATTTTTTGATGCTATTGTGAATGATATTGTTTCCCTAATTTCTTTCCAGTGAGTTTATTATTAATGTACAGGAACACTTCTGATTTTTGTATGTTGACTTTATGTCCTGCTATATTATTGAATTTGGTCATGAATTCTAAGAGTCTTTTGGAAGAATTTTTGGGCCTTCCTTTGAAAGGGTCATATTATCTGTGAAAAATAATAATATGACTTCTTTCTCGCCTATATATGCATATATACCCTTATTTCTTGCTCTTGCCTGATTGATCTAGCATGTTCGCAAACTGTGTTGAACAAGAGAGTTAATAAGGTCACCCTTTCCCTGTTCCTAAATTTAGAAGAAAAACTTGCAGTGTCTCCCAATTTAATAAGATGTTGGCCATTGGTTTATCATAAACAACTGTTATCACATTGAGGTAAGTATTTACTATTCCTATTTTCTTCAGGGTATTTATTATGAACAGATACTGAATTTTGTCACAGAATTTTTCTACATCAGTTGAGATGATTATGTAGTTTTGTTCTTGCTTCTGTTATGTAATGTGCTATACTTACTGATTTACATATGTTGAATCATCCCTGCATCTCTGGAACAAATCTTACTTGCTCATGATATATGATATTTTTGATGATTTATTGCTTTGTTGTCTGTATCTTATTAAAAATTTTTATGTCTCTGTTCTATCAAGACATGGAACAGTAGTTCTCTTTTTTCATTGAGTCCTTTTCTGGTTTTGGAATCAGGATAATGCTACCTTCCAGATGGCCTTGGGAATACTCATTACCTTTCAATTTCATTAATGTTTGAGAAGTTTGGGTATTAGATTTTCTCTAAAGTTCTAGTAGAATCTGGCAGTAAATCTACCAAGACCTGGATTTTTCTAGGTTGATGGATTATTATATTATTGTTTTGTTATTATTGTTATTACTTAAGCTTTTATATCCATATGTATCTTGGAATCCATCCATTTCCTCAGAATTCTCCAATTTATTAGAATACAGTTTCTCAAGGTAGTTACCAAAAATCTTCTGGACTTGTCAATGTCTATTGTAAACTCACCATTTTTGTTTCTAATTGCTTTTGCTTGGTTCTTTTCTTGCATTTTTTTGGTAAGACTGGCTAGGGGTTTGTCTATTATGTGTTCTGTAAAGAATCAGATCTTAGCTTCATTGATTTTTCATAACATTTTTTCATCTCAATTTGTTTAATTTGTGCTCTTTGTACTTTCTTTCCTTCTACTACTTTGAATTTGCATTGTTCTTGTTTTTCTAGGAACTTGAAATGCATCCTTAAGTTATTTATTTAGACTTGCTCTATTTTTTTCTGATATGGACATTGATAGCTTAGTCTTTGTAGTGGCATTATTGCTTGATTCTAGGAACTCTAGTTTCTTCCTTGATTTCTTCTGCAACCCACTGTTTATGCAAGAGGTTATTATTTAATTTTCATTTGTTTGTATACTTTCTGTGTTTTCTTTTGCCATTGATTCCTAGTTCCATTACACTATGACCTGTTAATATGCATGGAATAGTTTAACTTCTTTTGCATTTAGTTAAGCATGCTTTATAGTCTTATATGTAGTGTTTTGGACACAGTTCTTTGATAAACACATTATTCATGTTTTATTTCATTTTGTTTAGCTTGGCTAGCTTTTTTATTAGTGTCTTAGGTAAGTGTTCTTATCAATTACATCCAATATATGTTTAATTATATCTTTTGTGAGCATTTCATTGATCAGATTTTTAATCTTCTCTGCTATCTTTTGAATAATTTGTCTGCATGGCTTTTACTTTCCTCTTCCTTGGTACCCATAGATCAGCTTTGGCATAACTAGGAGCTTTGGTAAAAATTTTGTTGCTTTGCCTTTTGCTGAGAAAAAAAAATGTATGTTTTGTTGTTCCTGGGTAGAACACTGTAGATATTTATTAAGTTCATTTTGTTTGAAGGTTTTGATCAACTCAAATATTTCTTTCTTGATTTATTTTGTCTAGTTGTGACAGTGGAGTATTGAGGTACCCCATTATATTTGTGTAGATTTTTGTGTTTTACATAGTAGTGATTTTTGTGTTTTACATAGTAGTGTTTGTTTCAAGAGAAAGGGTATGCTAGTGTTTGGAGTGCATGTGTTTATATTTGTTAACTGTTCCTGCTGTGTTTCCTTAACTAATATATAGTAACCTACCTTGCCTCTTTTAATCAGTTTTGCCTTGAATTCTAATTTTTCAAAAATTTGGATAAAAATTCTTGTTTTTTCTATGTTCCTGAAGCATAGAATATTATTTTCCACCTTTTATTTTTAATCCATGCATAAACTTTTAGATTAAATGTGCTTCTTGTCTAGAGCATAGCATTGTCTTTTGTTTCTTGGTCCGTTCTGCCAATTTGTGTCTTTTGATTAGGGAATTGAGAAATGTATTGAATTATTCCTCGCACTGTATTGCTTTCCTGTTGCTTATTTCCTTCTTTTACCCTGTTCTACTTAACTTATGAGCCTGCCTTGAATATTTATGTCTAGGATATCCTGGAAAATTTTTTGGAGTTCTGCTTTATTGGGTATAAATTTAATGTGATTCTCTTTGTCATGAATACACCTTATTTCTCCATCAATTTTAACAGGTATTTCTCAGGCTGTATAAATCTAGGTTGTAATGTTTTTTTCTTTTAAGGCTTAACAACATCATTCCAAACTTTCCTGGGATTTTTTTGTTTGGGGGGATTTTTTTTTTTTTTTTTACCAGGGATTGAACTCTCAGTCTTATGTTTTCTGGGCAAATGCTCATGCTACTGAACTAAATCCCCAGCCCTGCTTTTTAAGTTTTGTGATAAGAAGTATGCTGTAAACACTAAAATAAACAAAATATTAATGCATGGTAACTATCTACTAAATATAACAGCCATATGTCCACTAATGATGGAAAAGAATTCAACAATAATAATACAGAGTTAACTATCTAAAGACTAAAAAAGCTTAATAGTTGTACTAGTAAAGGTATGAAGGAATGGGAGAATGAAAGAAGAAAAATTAAAAAATGGGAAAAGAGAAATGTGAGACAAGTGATCCTATTAAATAGTAGGAAGATATTTATAGAATTAAGGAAAGGTGACAGAAAAGGACAAATGAGAAAAAGAATAGTTTTAAAGTATTCTGAAGAATAAAAAAGAAAAAAGAACAAAAAAATTAAAAGGATGACAGAAAAAAAGGAGAAAGTAGAAAGGAAAATTTCTCAAACCCCAACAAACCAATGAAGAGGAATGACAAAAAGAAGAAAAGATAATTCAAAAAATATAATTATTTTTTCTATATATCTGAATGAATGGTTCTTTTCAGAGTCCACAGTCTTCAAATCCAGCAAGTCACAGTTTTCTCTTTCTAGTTTCAAAGTCTCTGGGATTTTGAGGTGCCCGCTGTTCTAGAAGCCCTTCTGTTTACCCCAGGTTGTGGCAACCAAGGTATTATCTTGCTCACATTGGAAGATGCAGAAGGCAATCACGCCTCAGATCCATTCAGGCTGCAGGCAACAGGGCAACAGTTCCCTTACTTACTGCCTCCACTTGCAGAGCCAGGTATTTCTGCACACCCTTGAACACTGTTGGTAGGAATGTAAATTAGTACAATGACTATGGGAAGCAATATAGTTTCCTCAGAAAATTAAAACTAGATGTCCTATACTGATACAGATATAATTATCCAGGATACATCCAAAGAGGAAAGAAGTCAACATACAAAAGAGATACCTGCATACTCATGTTTATTGCAGCACAGTTCAGAATAGCTAAGACATGGAATCAGTCTAGGTGCCATCAACAGATAAATGGTGATATAAAATAGCTATGAGTGGTGTTTTATGCAACCATAAATAAAAATAAAAACCAAGTCATTTGAAGCAAACTGGATGGAACTAGTAGTTATTATGTTAAGTAAAATTAGGCAGATGTAAAAAGACAAGTATCACATGTTTTCTCTCCTATGTGGAAAATAAAACAAATTTTAAAAAGACAAAGAAGGCGATATGAAAAATAGAAAACAATAGAATAGAAGAAGGACACTGAGAAGGGGTAAGTTGGGGAAGAAAGAACAGGTGGGAAGGTGGCTATGACCAAAGTACAGTACATCCATACCTGGAAGTATCAGGGTGATTGAGAGATTACAGCTAAGAATGAAAACATGAGAAAATCACAGAAACAATAAGAAAAAAGAAAATGCTTTTTATGAGCTTGAGACAAACTGGAGGGGCAAAGAATGAAAAGAAGAATTCTTTTAGGAATATTAAAAATTAGCTGCCAGATCATTGCACCACATTTGTAATTTATAGACTTAGATATATAATTATATTTAAGTGAACTGCTTAACAGCAGTATTTTAAAGAGCCAAAAATATGGAGTTCAGATATCCAACAACTGATGAATAAACAAAATGTGGTACATAGTTACAACAAAATACTAATAAAAAGGATCTATGCTACAATCTATGATCTATGCTACAATATGAAAGAACTATAAAAATGTGCTAAATGAAAGAAATTAGTCACAAGATCACATATTTTATGATTTCATTTATATGGAACATGTAGAACACACAAATCTAAAGACACCAGGAATAGAATAACAACCGCTGAATGCTAGGGTACAGAGAATAAAGAATACTTTCTAATAACTGTTTTCATTGGGCATGAAGATTTTTTAAAAATGAGATTACAATAATGATTGTACAACTCTAAATATACTAAAAGCACCTAAAAATAAAAAAAAATACGTGATTTATATTTTTTTTAAAAACTGCTTAAAATTTGGACTTTGTTATTGGCTTACTCTTATATTATCCTTGTCAAATATAAATGAAATCATTCCTTAAAGAAAAATAACAAACAGAAACTAGAGTGTGATAGATATCAGCGGTTACTGAATCTAGTGTCTGGTCTCCAGAGTAGAGAGAACAGATCAATATCCTCCTTTATAATTCAAGAACTACTCATTTACTTGTTAGTTGTTAAAGAAATATTTATTAAGACCCACTCTGAATCTAGCACTATTATAAAGGCTAAGATATAATAAGGACAGAACCTACAACTCAGTTTTATAATCTAAGTCTGTTTCCCTAATTAAAATCTTGAGTAAACATTTTTTTTCCTAGGAAGAAGCCCATGGAAAATTAGATGATACCAAGATTCACTTAGAACACCAAGAAGTAAATTCAGGTTTGCACATTACAGAGGTAAGCACATTTCATGTTGATTTTGTCAATTTCAGTTCAATCTACAGTCACGTAGGCAATTCTCCCTTTCAACCACAGATGAAATAAGAGACAAGATACAAACTGTTATTTTCAGGTCTTTTGATGACCTGAGCTGTCACTTATTATTCACGTTACCACTGATATATCCTGTCTTCTCATTAACATGCCCACCTATCCCTGGGCAGGTTCTGCTTTAAACTAACATTTCCCTGGGGTTCTTAGACACACAGAGTGTTGATCTATAACTTGCCAGGAACCCTGGCATGTTTATACAACCTCCAGTATATTATCCTTGTGGATGGAGACAGCCTCGGGGACTCACAGCTTTACAGAAACAAATTTTATTTAATTCCTCTAAGGAGTTCTGTGGAAATGGGACAGGATTAGAACATAGTAAATTATGTGATTTTTATTCATTCTCAATATATTGGTTTCAGTTAATACTGATATATACAAAAATGTTTCAAGGAGTATGTCCCAGAAAGTATAAATATAATAGAGATGAGATCTGAACATCTAAATATACTGGTTAACAATAATGATAGGTCACTGTTGAGAAGTCTGAGGAATTCCACACTTACAAGGGTGGCTAATGGAACACAAATAAGAGATATGCTACCAAAGTCACCACGTATTCTTGCAAAGCAAGCACCCATTCCGGGTAGGCAACACTGCCCATAAATTATCTAGGAGGGACTTGAGTGGTTTAATTTGCTTCCTATTCCCCTTTGAGTGGTGAAACCTAGAAGTGAATCAGAATGGCAATGGCTGCTTTCCAAATAATAGGATTATAGACAGACACATGGGTTCTAAACTGCACTAAACTGCACCAGTCTCTGCTGCAGTTAGGTTGATCTGAGATCAATTTCTTTGCAATGGAAGGTAAGTAGACGTCATGAGTACTACCTAAAAGTCCAGGGACCCTAACATAGAGGGTGTACCCTGTTTGTGTATATGTGTACACTTCTTTTTTGCCAGATCTAAGATGTCAGTAAATAAGAACAATGCTGCAGACAGGCAGAGCAACTATTTGATACCATCACAGATTCCCACTTGGTTGAACAATGTAGTGGAACAAATCATTCCGCAAGCAGAATGCTTCCTCTACAATTGTTACCAAGGAGAGAAATAAACATCTATATTCACTAAGCTGCTCTAGTACAGACACTCTTTGTTACAGCAGCTTAGCTCTGCCCTAACTAATACATGCAGTTTCTTTCCAATGCATCCCCAAGGCACTTTAAAAATAGAACCATTGACTGAAAAGGATTTGACATGGAAATCACTGTCCTAAAGAAATAAACATACTTGACTCCTCTAAGAACTGTCAAAAACTGTTCTTTTTGAAGTCTTTTCTAAAGAGAGCTGAGCTATGTTTATTTAAACTCCCCCTTCAGATACAAGTACGTTCAAGGAGCAAGATAAAGGAATGTCATCCAAGACTGTATGAGGAAAACTCACCACATAAAAACTATTTCAGTGAGCACTCTGAAGAGTGGTCAGTTCTCAAAGACCCCCACGCAGTTCTTTCAAGAGAACTCTGAGCAGTGCTCCCATTTTTTGACTTGCCTGAAGGACATCTCTGGAGTGATTGCCAAATGTATAGGCTCTGCAGTTTACTAGTGCAGTCTTTCAGTCTTCTTAAAAAGCATAATGTTTAAATGGTTCTTCTATGACTCGTCATTTTTGACAAATATAGCATAATAAAGTGGGCAGCATCCTAGGAAGGGAAGGGGCTGCAACTCCGTTTTTCCTTCTAGTCCTTAGTCAAAGATGCACCTTGACACAACTGCAAGGGAGTAGACACCCAGAACTCAGAAGCAGTAATACAGCTGAAATCTTCTATGTGAAATAGTATTTTTATTAAGTCCCAAGATGGTTCCGTTCAAATAGAACACCAGGGAGACTGACGGAGCATTTTCCCTTTGTCTGTGGCACAAGAAAGCTGTCTCTAGGATTTTCATTCCTTTCAGCTGATCCCCAGGGAGAGCCTGCCCATGTGTCTCCCTGGCATTTACTTGTCCACTGAATTAGCAAATATTGCTGTTGAACACTTGAATCCATTTTCCAGCATTCATGCTTTGGGTGTTTTAGATTCATGATTTTTTCATATCAAAGACCCATGTAGCTTAAAGAAATCAAGAGAAGAGCCTGTGCCATGTTCTGCGGGATGGACTCGTAAATGTGTGTGCATGTGCGTGTGTGTGTCTGTGTGTTGTGTCTGTGTATGAGTACATTAGTTAACACTATATTCAAACAGAAGCCTTCAGAGGGTTGGAAGCAATAGCTAGAATTTTGTTGTCTCATGTTTCTGCTCTACTGTCTCATGAGAGTCAGCACATAAAATAATATGCAATGTGATATCACTGCAATGGGTTTGGTCCCAGCACTGCATTTTATCAAGGGAAATGAGTTACACTGTTCCTAATGTGATTTTACTTTGAAGGCCCATAATTACCTCAAGGATTTCCAAGAGTGATAATGTTTCTTATACTGGGAATCATTTGACAAGGATGAAAAACAAAGGATGCCAGAAGACAGATTTTATGAGAGGAAAAAGAGTCATCATTAGACCACCTGAAAGGAAGTTTTCAAAGCAAATGGAAATATCAAAGAGAAGAGAAGAAAGCAAGAAGACGGGGAGGCAACTAGGAAGATAAAAGGAAGGAGTGCATATTTTTGTCAGTTTTGCTCTGGTTTCCAAATGCCTTACATAAGAGACCTCTTCCAGCAAACCCGGAATTGCACACAGTGGCTGTCACACCTTCTCAAATCTGTCAGCATTTAAAGCTGACATAGGAGGGCATGCTCTTAGCATGGTCATCAAACATCCTGACTTCTCTCCAGGTCATGTCTGTGAATTTAGACAGATAAGGCTGATAAAAATATTTGCCATGTACATAGGAGGTTAACAAAATCTCCCGCTGGTCTCCTTCACACCCATTAGAAGCAGAAGAACACACCTGAATGCAAATCAGGGATTCAGCTGGAAGTTGAGGCCTGGCGGCCTGTGTTAGGAACCAGAGGGAAATTGGGGGATTTGAGGGAAACAGAATTTCTGCAATGATAACAGAAATGTAATGAATAAATACTGGGCGTGCTTCTGCTAAGTTGTGCCGTACTTAAAGTTTTCTTCAGATTTCCAGCCAGTAACTCAATGTCCAAAATTCCTTCTGATCTATAAATGCCGCATTGTACCTGGAAAGTAAACTTCAAGTGTTTTTTTTTTTCTCGTTCTCCAGAGAGAATATTTTCTTAATTTTAGGTACGTGAAAGATACCCTTTTCCACCTGGATTTCGTATCTGTTAACGATACTGACTCTCATAAAATGAACTCAAATTATTTTCGCTTTTCGCTACTCAGTAAAAATTCCATCACCATGTATCATGTCTGGCCTCTCCTGTTAAACTTATTAGCACTAGGGCGTCCAAACAGGGCTTTGAGGGCAGAAGGCACGCATAGGGTCTGAAATGTCCATCAGGGAAATTCAAATCTCTCCCCTCTGAGACAGGTTCAGAGGCCATTTCACATTTTTAACAGGAATTTTTAACAGATTCAGAGACTGTATAAACCTCACCTGGATCTGTTTTTCCAGAGTAACATGAGCCTTTCCTTGCTGCTTGACCAAGTGTGGCTTTTCATCCTCCATGTGAGCAGGCAGCCTGCAGCCCTGCAGAGCCGTCCTGGACGCGTTTCATAGCAGTGGCCGCAGCCTCTGCTGACAGTCAGGGTGGAAGAGTCTGGTTCCCCTCTCCAGAGAATTTCGAAGGAAGCAGGGCCTGTTCCAATTGTGTCTCAAGCTAGGTTGAGACCCAGGATGGATATTCTCCAGTCTATATCCTACAAAAAGTTTAGGCTAGGGGGGTAAGGTGGTACATGCCTCTAACACCAGCACTCTGGGAGCCTAAGTAGAAAAATCCTAAACTCAAGCCCAGCCTGGGTATCTTAGTGACTTAGTGAGACGTAGTTTCAAAATAAAAGGTAAAGAGGAGCTGGGGATGTAGCTCAGTATGCAAGTCCTGGGTTCAGTCCTCAGTGTCACACACACACACACACACACACACACACACACACACACACACACACACGTTGCTCTGGGTTGCCCTCCTGCTCTGGAGGATGTGCCTCTGCAGGCTGAAGAGCTCAGAGAGGACTGCAGGGCACTCCTGATGGGCAAGGTCCTGTGGACTCACTTGAATGTGGTGGTGCTGCCGGGTGTCTATGAAACGAATGTTCCCTGTTGAAGTTCCCTGAGTGGAAGCATTCTCTTGGCAATTAAAGAAACCAAATTCTTTCAAAAGACAATTCTGCAAGTAGGGCCACAGTATTGAGCAGACTGCACCCTGCTGTGACTCCATGTCATATAGAATGGTAGCTTTCAGGCTGCGCCTTGTTGTGAGTGACACCATTTCATAAAGCAGCAGTTTGGCAGGATGATTGTGTATATGGAAGGTAATCACAAAATATTGGGCACATCAGAATTATGGGAGGGGGGACAACTCCCAGCTTCACCACACAGTCAGTGGCATAAACTGATAAACTTTTCATCTTGCTAATAAAACTTGTCACCTGTAAGTGTATCAGGTTAAATCAAGGACACAGGAACACACAGTATATCTATGTTCTATACGAGAATACCAGGCCCCCGTGAGTTTGCCAGGAACTCCAGGTCAACGTACAATGCCACTCTTTCACCTGGGTTACGGAAAGGGAGGGGCACTCAACACTGAGGTGTGTGGGTGCCACAAGGTCTTGACCTCTCAGGAGACCTCTTGCTAGGTGCATCATAAGGTGGACAGGGTACTCACCAGTTCTGGTTCTAAGTCCAGCTCTGCTCCTTTTCTCTGCACAAAGCAGATCCATGCTCACTGCCTGTTGTCAGGATTCGGGCTTTGACCAACACTGTACTTAACAAGCCCCATGCCTCCCCGCCAGCCTCTGCCTGGCGCCTGCAGGAAGACTGCCTGGTCTGCAGACTTATCCAGGTATCTGAATTGATTTTGCATGTTTCTATGAGCTCTGTGCCTTTCCAGCTCCTGCAGCCCCTGTTAACCCTTTGGAAGCTGCTCTGTAACCCGTGTTGTGTGACTTGAGTGTTACAGTATTAGTAACTAAGATGTGAATGTAAGAACCCTGAATGCCCAGGTCACTAGCTGCTGAGTGAATCTTAAGGAATGGGCCAGATAAGGATGACAAAATTGACATAATTCATGAAATTGTTGTTTAGTCAATAAATTCTGACACTGTGGAAAGACAAAAGTGTCCATCCAGGTTCTATGGCTGGCATAACTTGCTTGAATGAAATAACATGACTTTGCAAGCCGTAAATATAAAAGTGAATGTAAATCCAAAGTAAACAGGTATCTGAGACATCATCACAGCTGCGGCAGTGGGTGGAGCCGAGGGCAGCTCAGGAAAGTCAGAACAGGCCAGCCAGCTGGTCCGCATGACTCTGACTAACCCCTGTCCCAAGGGCCGGAATAAACCACAGAGGTATGCTGTTGCTTTCTTCTTAAGCAAAGAAGCTGTACTTCTCTTACCTCTCTGAATAGTTTATTGTGTTTCCATTTTATCTTGTCTGTGCTATGCTCATAAATACCATTCCCAGTTTAAGAAAACTTTTTAGAAACATATTTGTTTTTCAGTAAAAAGAAAGAAAGAAATAGAGATGTTTGCCCACTCAGCAACTACCAACTGGGGAAGGTGATTATAGATATGGTACTATATACTGCCAAAGTTAAAATAAATGTTTTTGGCTGTTTTCACCATAAAGAGATGGTAGATGTTGGAGGAGAAAGGTAAGTTTATGCTGCTGTGAACACTGCACAATGTATGCATGCATTGAAATACTATATATTACCCATGAATATGTATGATTTCTGTTTTTATGTATCAGTTTAAAACTAAATTAAAGCAAGAAATTAGCAGTTGGTTAACTTTACCTATTATTTCACCAATCAACAATTCTTGCTTTCTGTACCTTCTTAGGCAACAATTTGTGTCACAGTTACTATCACTGACAACAGTGACAGATTCTCCGAGCTTCAGCTACAGATAAAGTACTTTGCCAAGCACTGACCTGAAAAGAATATGGACTAGAAAACCCCAACCCTTTAAATCAGCAGTCCCCAACCCCTGAGCCATGGGCCAGCACTGCTCCATGGCCTGTTAGAAAGCAGACCACACCTCAGAAGGCAAACAACAGACAGGTAAGAACAAGCTTCATCTGTGCTTACAGCCCCTGCCCATTGCTCTCATTACCACCTGAACTCTGCTTTGTGTCAGATCAGTAGTAGGGGCATTAGATTCTCATGAGAGCAGAATGCTGCCATGAACTTCCAATGCAAGGTGTCACAGCTGCATTCTCCTTATGAGAGTCTAACCCTCAAACTACAACAAGGTTGGGGACCACCACATTAAATAAATACAAACTGGCTCAACTACAGAATATATAAGCAAAAATCTGTAGAATAGTACTACGGAGCATTTGGTAATTGTCCATATACAAAAGATAGTGTCACAATACAGGGACTGTTTAAAGTTTTTTTTAAAGTTTATTACAGTAAAAGGTGCCATCAGCCCCCATCAAAATAGGATACTCCTCTCTTCAAGCACATTATCTCATCATTCTTTTCAATGTGCTTTTTAGTGTAGTAAGTTTTCTTTTTAAAAAATATAAATTCAGCTTATCTTCTAGTCACACCTTGGCTGCCCACTGGGCACCAGCATACTCCAGGAAGAGTTCTTTGGGATCAAGCCTGGACCTGTTCAAATGTGCGAGGCATGTGTTTATGTGTGGAATGGGGTCATGGTGTTTATGAGTTTGTATGTGCTTACACATGTGTGGTATAAGTGTACATTTCAGGAAAAGACCCAAGATCAACCTTGTCATATATACAACATCTTCCCAGTTTGGTCAGATCACATGTGGGTCACGGATGACATATTAGGATGGATGAGTACCAAGGAACTTTTCAAACTGTATTCTAGAGAAAACACTAATCAAGAGAATGGTTGAGAGAATAATAATTTCTATGATCAAAACCTTTAAAAATACTGCTAACCACACCCTCTATTTATGATACAAAGGCATGTATATGTTTCTTCACACACTAATTCACATTCTTCTTCTTTTTTTTTTTTTTTTTTTTTTTTTTTGCGGTACCAGGGATTGAACTCACGACCTTGTGCTTGCCAGGCAGGCACTTATGCCACTGAGCTAAATCCCCAGCTCCTAATTCACATTCTTACAGAGAGATTTTTTTTCCATCTTTCTTACAAATTTTGAAAGCACTAGCTTAGGTGTGGGAGGTCAGCTATGAAGAATGGACATTAATCTGCAAGGCACCACGCAGGGTCGAAGGCTCCTGAGCAGATGGGAAACATACACCAAATCATAGTTTAGAAAAATTAATCTAGCAAGGTTTGAAATATAGAATAAGAAAGGCAAGAAGTAGAACCAAAAGATTATTTGGAAAACTTGATATAAATCCATTCTAGTATGACTTACAAAAATGTTAGGAGTTTTCTTTGATTGCTTTTTAAAGATTTTTCTCTGTAGCTGAGGACTACCGTCTTTAAATAATGTACTACCTCACATCTCTTATAAATAAGAAATGATATTTCTCTGGTTATTAAAAAAGAAGAGCAGGTATCTGAGTAAGAGCAAGATCTGGTCTATAATATACAGGGACCAGAAAAGGCTGGAAGACTAAAGAGAACAATGTAACTTCAAAATGGACACATGAAATAATTTTTCAATTGCATAATGATGAATGTTTCATAAACTACAGAGACACAGAGTGACTAAAAGTTATTAAATAAGGTGTCATGGAGCTAAAACGTAAATCTAGGTCTCAGGCCCAGTGGTGCTGACCAAGATGGCATCCAATCTTTGTTGTCTATAAGCCTCACTTTTAAACCTTCCTAAAAAGTAGAGGAAAGAGAGATGCTTATCCAGGACTTGGAATCATATTCTGTGATCTAGCTTCTGTGACAATGACTACGCTTGCCTGATGATGACCCTTCCAGCAACCCATTCTGGCCCACGCAATAGTCTTCACTGTTTCCCTACATTTGCCACAAGTGAGTCCTGAGCCAGTCAAGGTATTCCAAGCCATATTACTCTTTTGGAGAGAAATTCCTGTCAGTTGTGGATTAAAATTGACCATAATCCCCATTAGATTCAATTTAATTATTAGTGTTCATTCCAAAGCCTCAAATTATATGGCCTACCTCATCTTCCTTTACTTTTTCTTTTTCTTTTTCTTTTTCTAGTCACTCCCTTTTCAATAATGCAATACATGAATTCTTTCAAAGTTCTTTGCATGGTACCATAAGATTCTCAGAAACAAAACAGATATCAACCATCTGACAAGGCAATAAACAAAGACATGCCTAGTATTGGTTTAGGCAGTGGGTTTTTGTTTGTTGCTTTCATGGAAATCAAGATTGTAAAGAATGAACATTCTCAAAATGAAAACTATTTCTGTAATGGAACCTGGTTTGACTCTAGATAAAGTGAAAGAAAGAGTTGGGTTCTTTACCAGCAAAACTTTGCACATAATGCTTCCACTGAGTGAATATTCAAGATTTTCAGCAGGGCATTTGTGAGGCAGAAAGAATGTCCATGATGGGGATAAGTGTACATATGGTCTAGTTTAGCCCTCTCCAGCCCTTTATCTGTCTTGTTTCTACAAAATGGGATCCTGATTTCTAGAGTGGAATCTGGAGAGGTAGAAAGCACACCTTTAAATGTGTGACCAAATTTTTGCCCATTAATTTCATTCAGTCCTACACATTTCCACTTTATTCTCAGCAGGACCTTCAAATGAAATGCCAGATATTTTTTAAAAAGTGAGTTTCTTACCTTGATATCAATCTAAATACCTTTCCTTTGAAGCAATAATTTGAAACCTTCTTAAAGTTATTTGCATTTTTATTTTTCAGCTAAGAACCACTATTTCAGAAATTTAAGCTCAGAATGTTAATAATCTATTTTACTTGAATTAGAAAACTCAAAAATTACAAATATACTTCATTGTACCTTAATATTATGAAACAGAATTATTAGTGATTAGGGGAGAAAAAGTTAAAAATATCACTGTAGGTAGCAGAATATTTATACAACTTTAGGCTAGTTAAGTAAGTAATGTAAAAATATTTTGCTTCCAACTTTAAGTAAAACACTCACTACTTAAAACAATCCATCAATACCAAGAAAAATATTCACTGCTTATTAAAATTCTTTGTTTATATTAACAGTCACTTTGACTTTCCCAATAATTTGAAAATGCAGGCACATGCATGTATATGCATCTTAATGTTTCTATTATTTTGTAATTTGCACCAAAATAGTAATAATGGTAGGTTTGATGTACTTTATACTTTTCCTGAGATCAGACTTGACTTTATTAAATAAAACAGTTATAGAGGTCAGTCTCACCAGAACCAAAATTTTTGCTTAACAAAAGATGTCATATGAGATATGTCAAACCATCTCCTGTAATACTCAATACAATCAAATTCAAAAACACAAAAGAATCTGAACAGCACCTTAGATTCCTTAATGAGATTCATCCTGCATTTTCAGTCTCTTTAAGTCTCAGCAGAATATATTCATCAGAGAACCTCTTATTTTTCAGTTAAATACACTCCCTTCCCCTCAACTGAACAACAAAACAAAGAAATACAAATATTAACAAAAGCTAGATCACTTACCATAAATGCCTGTTGAGATGCAGGGAAATGCCTGTGAACAAATCACAGAAATAATAATAAATTCTAGAGGAATGACTTGCCTGATATTATACATCTTGACATCTATTTTGTTTGATCATGGGAAACCCTTGTCTTAATAGAGCTATGAGTGAGAATAAGACACTCTAACCTGGGAATATTTGATTAACTGAAAACTTGTCCTTATCTGTGATTATGACAACTTGCAAAACTTGCTAGTTAAATTTTTTAGAAATCTTATGAGCCAATAGTTAAATAATTATTACAAAGAAAACTAAGTTACATTAAAAACTACAGTGAAATAGATTATATCAAAGCAAAGATAACCAGTAGTCAGAATTTACCCTTTTAATTCCTTTGCCACATTTTGCTATTACCTATGCTTTTGTCTATCATATGACTACAGTAGGAACACTATGAGATAGTAGCTCTTGAACATCTTACCTCTTGAGTTATGTGCTATTGCACAGGTGTTTTGAACTATGAAAATATCAATTTGTGACCCATATCACAAGACAACTGAAACTCTGGTCTGGTTGTGGAGAGAAAATTTGGATAAAATTCACCAAAAGCATTTAGTGAGAATCAAATGACTACTGAGAATTTATAATAAAGAGACATATGTGCTTTATCCTTACATATAAGTTGTGTGTCAGTAAAATTTAAGTTTAACTTCTATATCATATACCCCTCTCCATTTTTTGGGAGCTGATCTTTAAACATTTCCTGACATATTACTGATTATACCATATTTTGCTGAACAAAACACAAAGAATTTGACTGAAAATAATGAGTGAACAAGTATAAATGTAGGTTTTACTCCATTAGGTTTTCTAACTATAGAAAGCAATCTAGGTGTGTCAAGATCTACCAATGCACTTCCATGTAAATTCGATTAAGTTTCTTCAATATTTCTGACCTTCATATTTTTTCAATTTTAAAAACCTATAATATGGAAATTTATTCTGACAATTAATGATAGCTTTTTAATTCTGTACTAAAATCTAAAAGCTGTGACTGCTATCCACCATAACAGCTAATATTACTGTTGAGATCAATAATAATAATAAAATGGGTTAACATGTACAAGTATTTTATTTCCTATAACATTTTATAGACTATTTATTCTTTTTACTGAAATAATCAAAAGTTGTTATTTCACTTTAGAGACATTAATAACTGACTCTTACTAAGCTCAACTATATGTCTGCAATAGGAAAGATTTTTTTTTTCTGCAGAATCTTGCTGAAAAATGTTAATGCTATCTTCTTATCATGAAGAAAATGGGGCAGTTTCTAGGACATAGTAGATGTGAATTTTGTGATCATATGGGGTTAATTATTTGATTCTTTGTGGAGTTTTTGCTTTGTTGTTGTTTGCAGTGCTGCTGGTGATCAAACCCAGGGTCTTGCACCTGCTAGACAAGCACTTTTCTACTGAACTACACCAATAGGTTTGTTATGCCCTCTGCCTCCAATGTCTGTGAGGTTCTAATAAGATCTGAACAATGTTCTTGAATGATTCAATTCATCCGATGACACCGAAGCAACTGCATAAAGTGAATTGTGAAAACATTGCCTTCTCCTCACAAGCATTCATCTGGACCATCAAGGCTTCCTCTCACGATCAGCCACAAACTCCTGTAAACAACCTGTTGCTGATAGGAAGGGCTCAGTGTGCAGGAGTGGTCTACGAGAAACATAGATTCGAGAAGACTCAGGATTATCACAGTAATTTGTGCCGTGTCACTTATGTCCTGATGTGTCTTTTAAATAGAATAGAGAGAAGCAAGCTTATAGCTGAGGCCCCAAGGGACTCTGTGAGAGCAGACTGAACACTGAAGAGAAGAAGGAAGTTTTAATAACTTTTGCATCAACTCATTAAAATGCATGGAAAAGGTTTGATTCCCCCCTGCACAAAAAAAAAAAAAAAAAAAAAAAAAAAAAAAAAAAAAAAAAAGGCATGGAAAGAGAAACTTTACCTCTACTATCTTAAAGTTTTCCAGCTAGGGCTGAGAATTAAATTGACAGAAAATAGATCAGAAGGAGAAAAACATGCAAGTTTATCTACACAAGTTTTATGTGGCAGTTGAGCTTTCATAAGACATGTGGACCAGGCACGGTAAGTAGTGAAAATATGACAAGACTAAGGCGTATAGGCTAGGCAGTACTCAGGTGGGGAAGTGACTGGGAAGGCGAGTCAGTTTAGCAAGGAAAGTTTGAACAGATTTCCTGTCCTTGCCTGCTACAATGCTCCTTTCCTTCTGGTATAGAGAAATTCCTTTCACATGGAAATTTCATCTTCTGCTTCTAAGAACGAAAGTCAGAATATTCTTGTACCTGCTCTTTTTCAAAGGCTTTTAACTCAGATTAGTGCATGGGCTAAAAGAACATAATTGGCAGTATTGTGTTCTGAAGTCCCTCAAAGGCAAAGCAGAAGAGATCACAATGTTTTCAACAAGCAGGCCTATCTCACATCCTACCTCTGTGTGATGCGGGCACTGTACTTGGCTGTTCTGCATATTCGCTTCCCTCTTAGTGAAAGGAGACTAAGAGACCAGTCTGAAAGGGTTTGCCAGAGCATGAAGAGGGCCAAGTGCAGTGGTACAGACTTGTAATCCCAGCACTCTGGAGGCTGAGGCAAGAGGACTATCAGTTCAACCTCAGTCTGGCTAACTGAGTGATTTACTGAGACTCTATCTCAAAATCAAAAAAAGCCAGGGATCTAGCTCTGTGCAATATGCTGGGTTCAATCCCACAGCCCTGAGAGGAAAAAAAAAAGAGCACTGTGACAAGTGATATCTTGACTGATGATGATTCCCAGAGTAGACCCAGTGATGTCCACAGGGTTGGTTCTCAAAGGGGCCTGGTGCCCTGGCAAAGGTCTTTACTCCTTTAGACTATTGATCTCTGTATTAGACAACTGGTTCTTGGAAAGTGTCCTGGATGTATATAGCAGCATCCCTGGACACTACCCACTAAGTGTCAGCAGCATTCCTCCAGATGTGACAGTGAAAACTATTCACATTACCAAATGATCCCTAAAGGGTAAAAATCATCCCTGGTCAAGAACCACTGCCCTAGAGTCAAGGCCTAGACCGAGGAGTGCTTCCAGCCGCTAGCCTTTTTAGAGAGTGCCTCAGCTCCAAAGAGCCACCTCATGCAGGATCAAGCCTCTTTCCAGGACAGGCCACACCAACAGGCGACAAATAAAAGATACAAGTCCTGGCAATTGGGCCTCACTCAGTGAAGTGAGGAAGGGCCCTTTGAGCCCCAGGATTTCATGGGAATTGCAGGGCTGGCACAGGACCAGTATCATGCTCACCTTCTCCCTCAGCCCACAGCCACTCCCTGCCTCTCTTCCACAGGAGATGTTCCTAAGAGCATTCCTGAATAGACACCCAGCACCCTGAACTCTGGGGAACTGACTCAAGCCTACCTCTTTCCTCTCCCCACTAGGTCCAGCTCCAGGAGCTATTCTCCCATCAAAAGTAGAGGAAAGAAGGTACTGAGCAGTTAATGGTGACTTTCATTTGCCTCAACTCCCAGGTCTATCTTACAGTCAATCATGCAAGTTAATAATTGAGTCTGAATGTACCGACTGCCTTGTCTGTTTTAACAAGGACAAATAGCTTCATCTGAAAATGACATTGTTGCTTTAAATGTGAAGGCAAGCAGTAATGTAATGGAGGATGACTTTGGTAATACTATTGTGTTAACTCAAACAAAAAGGCAATGAATGATAAAGCAGAGCTGGAAATACAATATTGAGGAAAAATTCATTTTGCATAAAATAACTTGGCCTGTAATTCATCTAAACTAAATATCCTCCATTAATCACTTTTTATTACTTAAAAGAGAGAGACACAATGGAGAAGGGGAGGGAGGCAAAGAGAAAGAGAGAGAGCTCAACTACTGGACTGTACAGCACATATCCTGTGTTCTTTGCTATAATAAATTTCTTAGGGGGGCAGCAAAAGTGAGTAGCACAGGATATCCTTATTTCAAAGTTGAATTTAACATAACCACCTGCCTTAGAAATCCTCTCATAGAGGAATGATAGATGGTACCAAAATCCAGACTAATTATCCTGGTTTGTTTGAAGTGCACATAACTCAGCAGTCACCTATAGAATTTGGGAATTGACATCAGCAGTCCAATTTCTAAAGCTCTAGAATCTCCTTCCAGCAAACTGGCAACAGGAAGTCTCTGTGCTAATCAGATCTGATCGTACAGCCATCAGTAATTTGCTCTATGGCACTTGACTTTTAGCTAAGTTTTCCCAAGCCAGCCTAAGCTTGCTGTCTTGGGAGGGAAAAAAATCTTGATTTAGTACAGAGAGAGGATTTTTCTTTTGTGAAATTATAGATTGGGCCACCAACTGGAAACTACTTCTTTAGCCCAGAGTGTTGATTTCAAGCACTTGTAAAAGTACTGAAATACTTAGGGCTGTAGATTCTGTCTCCAGTCCTCTTACTGTCTCGTTTCTTTCTCAGGAGGTTGAGAGCAAGGAAAGAAAGTCCTTTACCCTTCTCTGTCTTAATCCTAAGACTGTTTCAAAACTGAGGGAAGAAAACCCTAACTCAAAATCTTGCTTTTCTCAGGCTCTTGATGAGAATCGAGGGGATTTCTTACAGTGGAATACAAAAAGAAACAATAAGTGCTGGCAACCATGCAAGAGAAAAAAGGAACTCCTCTACCCAACCACCGAGAATATAAATTAAAACAATGGGGAAATCAATATGGAGGTTCCTCAGAAAACTAAAACTAGAACTACTATTTGATCTAGCTATATTATTCCTTGGTACATACTTGAAAGAATTAGTCAGTTACCAGAGACACACCTATGTATCTACGATTACTGTGGCACAACACATAATATCCAAGAGATGGAACCAGCCTAGAAGCCTACAAACAAATGAATAAAGAAAATGTGGTATATGTAGGAGGTATGATCAAAATATACCGTGAATGCTTAAATTTTAAAGCAATTTATTATAATGACCTCAAAATACCTCTTTGCTTCAAAGACATTTATCCCATTATTGTTGTGTTCTGAAGCATTCTGAAAGCCTCTTGTGTCTTCATGAGGTGTGTTCAAAACTATAGTGAATGCTGCTGTCCAGTGCCATCCAATGGAAAAGCAGGCCCATGAAAATATTCCTGTGTCTCCTCATCTACTTTATTTAACAGATCTGGCACCATGTGACTTCAACATCTTCCCAAAAATCAAAAATGACCATGAGGGGTAAACATTTTGAATCAACTCAGGAAACTGAGGCAGCAACAGGCTGCCTAACTAAAGACACTCATGAAATAGAACTTGCAGAACTGCTTTGGAAAGTGGCAAGAATAATGAGATAAGTGTGTTTTAAGTGAAAGAGGGTCCTTGGAGGAAATTAAGGGCATTGTGTCTCTCTGTTGTAAATATTTAGAATTTAAACATTCTCTATCTTTTTCAATCACACCTTGTATATACAATACAGCCATAAAAATGAAAAATTGTCATCTGCAGAAAATTATGTAGAATCTAAAAGAGATGACAAGAAATTAGAAGGGAGATTTTTAGACAAGAGGATGGAAGAGGGGGAGAGATGGGTAAAGATAAATGATGAGGCATGAAGATGATCAAAATACATTATACACTTTGAGGCCCTCCCAAATGTGAAATGTCTCATCCTTACCCATAGTGACACCCCCCATTTTCACACGGCAGCTTTGCAAGTGGATAGGATTGATCCCAACCCCACCCCCAATTCCAAGAAAAGGTGTTGAGAGAACTACGGAAGCCGTAAATATGGCATTGTTTAGCAACAAGGATAAAAATAAGGAGAGTTCTGACCTCGCCAACCTGTTGGCATAAATTAACAGTAACATTCTTCCTAGCTCAAGAATCTTTCAGTTAGTGAGCAGTACACATTTTTTACCATCTAGTCAGTTTTAGATTTCACATTACTCACAAGTAAATAATATACCTAATATACCTATTTAAATATTTTTAATTATATATTGCATTTCATAGGATTGAAGAAGTTAATTTAAGAAATGCCATTATTTTTGCATAATTTGTTGTGTACTACCAAAATAGAGAAATATCTATAAGTTAAAATTAACATGTTTCCTTGTCAGGATTTTTAATACTCAGTGATATTGCTATTTGTATTTATTTCAATAATTTTTGAAATAGAAAGCATACATAGAAAGGAGCTATATTGATTATTACCAAAACAGCCTCATATTGAGAAGCCAGACTTTTAAATCACTTTTTAATTCAAAGATATGGACAACTGATATACGCTGATTGCTTTACTGAAGTCAAGTATTTACAATCGTCCAGTCAACAATCAAGATCACACCTGTACAGGTGATGAGACATCATCAAAACTATGCCTTACTGTAAAAAAAAAAAAATCCCAGGTATCAGAGACATCCTACTTTCAAACAAGTTAGAAGAGAAACAGTGAAATTCATAGCACTATTCTTTGTTTTTAGATGTAGGTTATCAACACAGTGAGTTGTGTCAACTTCCCATTATCTAGGATACAGAGATCTTTGGTATTTCTCAACTTGTCTTAGCACACATTTAATATGATATTTTGTGATGGTAAAGAGAATAGCATCGCGCTTTTAAAGGTAATAGCCACACATTATTTTGAGAGACTCTGTTATTGTCCTCAAGTCCTTATCCCACCTTCTATTCACTCTCTTTCCCCGGTGATTTCAAAACTTCCCCACCAGGCACCAAGTGTTGGCCCACCTTCCCTCTCCCATGATTCATATGTTGAAGCCTTGATGCACTGGGAGAGCTGCTACAGGTGGGACTTTGGGTGACAACTAGGCCACTGAGGGTGCAGCCTCATGAGTGAACTTATCACCCTTATCAGAAGGGGCCAGAAAGCTAGTCCATTCTTTTTTCTACCATGTGATGATACAGGAGTAATTAGCTGTCTGCACCCAGGAAAAGGACCCAACCATATCCCCAGCCTGATAGTACCCTGTTCTTAGACTTCTCAGTCTCAAAAGTCTAAGAAATAAATGTTCCAATAATACAATCAATAGTTTGTAAAATCGCTTATCTTTCCACCAGCTTTACCTTGAACTAGAGATGGGTGAAAGGCAGTTTTACAGCAGCCTGAACTAAGACTCCACTCAGATAGTGCAGTACCCTTGTATGCCCCTCAGGGGTAAATTTGTTGAACTGTAATCCTCCTTGTAATGAAATGTAGAGGTGGTACCTTTGAGAGATGATAGATCATGAACACGGTGTTCTAGTGAATGGAACGAGTGTCTTAAGAAGGGATATGAAAGACTTGATTGTTTTCTCACCATTACAACAGAAAATGAATTTGGGTATCTATAAATCAATAAGAGAGTCCTAGTCAGAAAGCAAACCAGAGACAAAATTTAAACCACCTTGACCTGTGACTTCTATGACTCCAGAAATGTGAAAAGTAAATGTCACTTAAGTTGTCCAGTTTGTGGTACAGATTATATCAGCCTGAGCTCACCAGAGGCAATGTACTCTCTTCGTTCACCTACCCAATGAACTGACTTGACCAATGGGTCAATACCAGTTGTAACACTGAGATTAAACTTTTATACTCCTGATTTTGGAGGGAGGCTGTGAGAATCATATGCTATGTAAGAACATGCCTTATAAAGCCATTGACTCAGGAAGATGAAAGACAATTAAAACCAAATAACACCCCCACCTCTGGTCCTTTCTGCCTCCAAATAACCCATAGACAAGTGAACAAGAAAGAAATGCTCACCTTTCCAAGGTTTGTTCCACAGTATTAGCATAGTCATCTTTGAGGCATAAGTAGACCACAACTACATATGATTATAATCTGTATCAAGGGATGACAGTTTTCTATTCATAGTGAAGCTATAAAGTTCCTATGGAAAACAAAAGTACTTAAAAAGCCCAGTAAAATAGTAAATCAGAAGGTAGAAAGTGAACAATGGAAGTGAGGGAGATGCTGATGTAGTAAATGGAGACCTAAAGAAGGATGCAAGAGATCAGATTCACTCACCAAGTAAAGAGCTGAGAACTGAAAGTATAGCCTCAAAGTACCTCAGTTTCCTCATCTATCAAAGGAGCACAGTTGGACTAAATGCCTTGGCCAGCTATTAAATTCTGTAATGTTGAAAAACAGCCTCTTATCCTTCTCCATAGTTCAAGATGAAGGTGACAGAGAAAGAGGCAATTTTATAGCATATGCCAGGAGGCAGCAGCATGGTCACCCTACCAGCTGTCATTTCTTAAGTTAGTGCAAAGTGCCAAGCACTGGGCTAAGAGTTCCATGTGCATTCATTCCCACAGTTCATTCCCATGAGAAAGCCAGTGAGAAGGGGTGGCGGAATTGACACTCTTTTATAAGCATGGAAGAGAGGAAAGCTAAGAAAGACAACTTACTTAAGGTCATGGGAAGGAAAACTTGTTTACTTCACTGTACAAAGACTGATTGGTAATATTTTTCTTTCACATTCAATGTTTCTTAATTACATAAATCATACATGAATATAGGGCTCAAACAAACAGGTGTGGGCAGACAGCACTAAGGTATTTCTCTTCGTAGCCACACCTCTGTTCTCTTCATTCAATTAGGGCAGTAATGGTGAAACTTTCAGAGCTTTCAGTGACAACAAACAGCCCACTGTGCCATGCATGCCATAGGTTCACCACCACTGAACCTCACTACCAATACTATGGTTATCATTCTTCCACTCTACTCATTTATGTCCAAAAACCTAAATAAGATCCTGCTCTTTCCCTCATCTCAACCTTGCTATCCCTTCTCACCATTCTTTATGTAAGACTCAAAGCCATAACTTTGGTGTCACTTTGCTAGTAATCCAACTCCTGGTTTTGTCTCCCCTAATTTTTTTTTCTTGAAGTATACTGAATCTTTGTAATGAGCTACATTTCTAGCTCAGTTTTTAATTCTGGGACATGGTCCCTCACTAAATTACTCAGTACAGGCTTGAACTTGCAATCTTCTACCTCAGCCTCTCAGTGCTGGAATTCCAGCTGTGCCAGAAAATCACCATGTCAGTGTCTCTCCACCCTTCTTTGCTGCCACTTTCCAAAGCTTAGCTAGTCCCAGCCATGCAGACCTCCTTTTGCTCTTCTCATGCACGCAGCATGATCCTGCTTCAGGACTTTGGACCTTGATGCCTCCTCTGCCTTGAATCTCACATTTCCCAGATAAGATATTTGCCTAGATTTCTTTCTTGCTCCTTTTAGATCACTAATGCCACCACCTCAAAGGGCTCTTCCTGGTCTCTGGCTAAACTTCTTGGTGTTTCTTTGGCCTGCTTTTTCTTTTTCTATCCAATTCCTGCCACCCTCTGACACACAGTTACTTGCTTGGTTATTGTCTCCCCAATTTCCATTCCTCCCACTTGGATGCAAACTCCCGTGAGGATATTTGCTTGGCTTTTTCTTGCATTGCTAGTGCCCAGAATGGTGTGAGCAACTCAATAAATATGCAGTAAGTAGATAAATCAATAAATGATTGTGTTATATGACATTCATAGCCCTATATATTTTTCTACACAAAGTGGACCATACATCATGTTTTTTCATGTTCTAGGTCTTGGAGCTCTTTCAGTGTTAGTGTATATATTGATCCATCTCATTTGTTTCTAATGGCTGCATAGTGGTCTACAGTGTAGTTATAGTTTGATGTCAATGCAGTTGTTTGTAATTTTTTCTCTTAAACAAAAACAATGCAATAAATATTCCTGATGTTTGTACTTAATGTATTCTTGTAGGATCCTGAAGTACTCACTTTTCTATCATCAGGACACAAAGGGAATACCCACAATTTAAAGGAGGAAAGGTTTGCTTTGGCTTGCAGAATTAGTGTTGTTGGTCCATGGTTGGCTGGCTGTAAGGCCAAAATGACATGGAAAGGAAAACTGCTCAACTTATGGCAGCCAGGAAGCAGAGAGAAAAAGGAGGAGTGGGACAAGATACACTCTTTTGGGTCACAGCCCCTGTGACCCTCGTCTTCTGACCTTTGGATTAAGGTAGAAACATATTTAAAGTTTTGAAATCACTGCAATTTTTCTCCCCCTAAATATTTTTAACATAAAAATCTCTACAAGTGTGGAGAAGAGTCGGTAATTCAATTTTCCCCATCACATGATGAATACAGCAAGGGAGTCTATGTCCTTTAAAAAACTGCACTTAAAAACACAAACATGATCATGGTGCAACTCCCATCACCACAGCCAAATAAGCTGAAGACCAATGTCATTTATAGCAGACTGTGAGCAAGGTCACATGGAAAGGGCCAGTGGAGTGTTCAGAGTACATTGTGCAAACTCATCCATGCACCATAATTATAAGCAATAACTTTGTTTCTTTTTGTTTGCTTCATTATACCTTTGAAATAGCTGTCATAAAGTCATTTATTGCCAGCTGCTTTCGCGTTCATAACTATACAGCTCCACGCAGTGTAAAACAAACTATTACATAGCCATGAATAGTAGCAGTCCTCTTCCAAACTTTATGTTTTGCAAGACAGCTGGATTAGTTCCACTATGAATTTATTAGTATGCAAAATGTTGGAGAAAGCAAAGGGAAGAACTTGCTTTCTTGCCTGAGCTTGCTCATGTGACTGGTAAGAATGTTTTACTGAAAACTCTACATATGTGAAAATGAGAACAGGTCTCCATAAACCTGCTGAACCAAAAAGAATGTTCATTTTGTTCCAAACTGCTTTTACATAGAAGCAAAGGGAAGAAATAAAGGTTTAAAATCCAGAAACATGAACAAATCCTTGCCTGTAGTAATGGCAAATGAATTGTGCAATATGAAACTTCTACTGAAACACACTGTCCTTAAAATCATAACCTTTCAATGACCTTAATTACTTCCAGTTGTGTAGTTATCTCTTGTCCATTTTCCCCATAATGAAGTACACGTATTGGACATATTTTGTTTTCCTAGCACCAAGAAGTGAGGGTCCCTGGGAATTCCCTTTAGTGACTCTGCTGGTGTGGAACCAGGAGGAAACTGAGATAAGAGTCAATCATATCAAATTCCCGGAGAATTAAATTCCCTTTTTGAGACTAAAAGGCCCACAGTTCATAGCCATTGCCAGGCCTCGGAGGGACTTCCCTAATGGAGAAAGGGGTCTCAGTGGACAGCCCGGTGCATACAGGAATGAAGGTAGGAAAGAACCCAAGGCTTTCTGCAGGAGCCCTGGAGGACATAAGGACCTTGTGGCTTTGCTTTGTGTGGTGATGAGAGGTACAGGGGGAGCCTCATTATTTACATTCCCCAGCTCACTGTGCAACTTTCCAACTGTCACACTCCAGAAAACCAGTATCGTCTTTTCATGTACACACACAGTGTGCTCCCAGGGACAGTTCTTTGCTAATGACTAACAGGTGCGATATGGGGGTTGGGTAGTAATAAGTAGTCCACCCTTGCCCTGGTGAGGACAATGCTGAAGCATGATCTTCACTGTTCAGAGAGTCTCAGCAAGGGCTGCGCAGTTACCTGGGGTTTTTGGTGATAGCCACCCTTCCTGTCCACGTTCACGTCCTACCTCTCACCTGCCCCCCCAATACACACACACGCACACACACACAGAGACATTTTCCTACTAAGTCCATTTTCTCTAACCTTTCATTTCAGAGTGGGAGCCAATCTAAGGTTCTTATTATTGGTCTTTACCTCAGTGGCTGGCAGCACAGCTATCACAGTGAAAAAGGCCTGAGGGTTGTTTTGGAAGAGTAATTGTCAGTCAGTCTTGGAAAGAAGCAGAAGGAAAATCAGCTACAATTTGGAAAGCCACAAGAATAAAGGCCCCTCTAGAACCTGGGTGAAAGCAAAAGAGAGGCTGCAGAGGGTATAAAGCCAGAGTGAAATTCATAAATCGGTCACCGAAGGAGAAGGCAGCTTCCTTAGGGATAAAGTATCTTCCATGTCCAGTGCAAATCCCCACACAGAATGAGCACCATGTAGAGATTTATGAAACAAATCCAGATAGGGTGTATTAAGCATTCATGGTTTTGAGCCAATGCCTGACTTCTTTAACAATAAGTTGTATCTCCATACATGTCTTAAGTAGAAAGTTGGGGACTTGATTTCAGAGCAAACCAGTGCCAAGCTAGTGAATTCTAGAGCTTCTAAGACACATGGCATTATGGAATGGATTTGGATTGAGTATGTGTCTCCAAATTTCATGTGCTAGAAATGTGCTCCTCAGCATGGTGATGTGCAGGGCAGATGGAATTATTAAGAAATGAGGCTCTAAGAAAGGTTATTAGGTCACTGGGGACCTTGCTATGGAAGGATTAATGGATGCTCTCAGGATCCTGATTTGTTCCCAAGTCTGGCTCCTAGATTTCTTGCTTTCTTTCACATATGGTCTCTCCTTCCCACCACACATGCTCCCACCATCACACCATCCACCATGTTGTGATACAGCCCAAAGCCTCTCTCACCTGACAGATGGAAGCCCCATGTTCTTGAGCCTCTAGAACTCAAGCTAAGTAAACCTCTTTTTTAAAAAAATTAAATAAAGAATGAAGCTTCAGGTGTTTCATTGTGGCAACACAAATGGGCTAATATACATTAGCTTTGCTGTCTCTCATAGCAGCCAAGTAAGACTGTATGGAATTATTACTACTGCTCCCAGTAGGGTGGGTAACCTGCCCACAGCCCTAGCAGGTAAGAGGAAAACTCAGACACAAGCCTGGATCTTCTGATTCAAAATTCTAAGTATACTGCATGGCAGAATAGTATCAGTGAGGTCAAAGGATAAAAAAGAAAGGAAAAGAATCCATCTTGCAAATCCTCAGTCATTGAGAAAACACTATTTACAGATAAGATTTTTTTTCTTCAGTGTCATCACAGTATGAAAACCCTTCCAGACACTACCTACCAGATCTTAACTGCATTAAGTTTGTCCTCAAACTGAAGATTAGTGTGGCTTTTTCCCAAATAAAAGAAAAACATGTTCTATTAGTGTTTGCCAACTTCAGTTGTACACGAGTCAAGTGGAGGGAGTAACCACCAGAGATTCTGAATCTGTAGGTCTGGGGTCCAAGACTTGGCGCTTCCAATAAACTCTCAGTGTTGGGTTTGGCTCCCAGAAGCACACTTTGAAAACCACTGGTCCGTGCTGTACAAGCTGCCCCACCTCCTGCTGCTGCAGGCTGCTTTCCCCTCAAACCCAGCACAGGGCTTCTCCCACAGCAGTGAGCTCAGATCCTTTTCTGTGTTTACTGATCTCTTGCAGAACCGCATAATTGGAGAGACAGCAGATTGCAAGTTTACTAACACATATGTAGATTTTTATGCCTGCAGATTCCTTTGATACCTCTGTTCTATCCTGTAAAATGTCAGCATGTTCTCTGCACAAATCAGGAAACATCATCTCAGCCCTTCCATAATTTCATGGTGTAAAACTTGAAAACATTACATAAAGGAAAAGATGGGCTTCCACATGAATACAGCCATTTCTTCAATCAATTACATGTGCAAACACCTGATTCCATATCATGTTTATAAGAGGCAGGTGAAACTGTCTTGACAGTTGCTTAGGGCCTAAACTCCAGGATGGTTCATAAGAATGAGGTTTTTAAACAAATGAATTGTGATTATGCCGCTTTGAGTCAATATGTAAAGGTAATAAATTCTTCTTACTTAAGACACAAAGGAAGACATTAGTCAAGCCTAATGCATACTTTATATTTAACAAGGGAATTAATTAGGGGATAATGACTAAGAAAGAAGTGTTTAAAGGACGTACCCGGTAGGAACAACTAAAAGAAATGGAAGCAAGAAAGGAAAAGGAAAGAGAAATTGATTGTAGTCATATTTTCTAACATCGAGAATTGCTACATGGGCCTGAAAATGGTTGTGCTTTGTGGGCCATCAATTACCACAAAGAATTTTATCAACTAGAGTCTATTATGGAAATGAGCAAAAAGAATAAAATGAAGAACATCCAGTCCACAAAGAGCGATCTGACAGCTCGGGCATCTCAGGGTGAGTTATTTGTACACATTTCCCAGTGATCACTGCAATAATCCAAACAGCACCCTCCCACAACCCCAAGGAGCAGCTGCCCTTTCACTAGGGCCCTGGAACATCAGCACTGGCTCTCACACTGGGAGATGAGCAACCAGTCCAGCTGAGTGGACCAACCCCAGCAGAGGGTGGCACGTCTACAGCTCACTAAGATAGAATCATGGCTAAATTCCTTTCTACTCTTAGGCAGGTAACTTAGTCTATGACCCATATTATCATTATTGCCAGAAAAATATCTATGTCAAATATTCTAATAGGTGACACAAAAATACAGCAAATGTTTAAATTAAAAACAAATGTATTATACTAAAAGACACATTGCCAAGAATGATAAGTGTGTTGAAAGCAAGGGGGAATATTTTCAGTATATTAAGAGGATTAATGACAATGTGTCTTTTTTTAAATTTAACATTTACTGTATCTTTTGTTCATGCCTCACTGAACAAATATTTATGGTAATTTTTGTCAAATAAAAATATTATTGTATGTCTTCATCCACTTTATTCACCAAATCTTGCATTGTATAACCTCTGGCTTTTCCCTAAAGTCAAAGTGAACAAAAAAAGTAAAATGTTTTGAATCAACTCAGGTCACCAAGGCAGCCACAATGAAGTAATTGGCTAAACTCATGAAAAAGGACTTCCAAAACTGCTTCAGAAAGTGGCAAGAATAATGAGACAAATGTGTTCCAAGTGATAAGAAGTATTTTAAGAAGGATTAATGCCAATGTATCATTTACTATAATACACTGTTTAAAATTAAAACATTCACCATATTTTTAATCACACCTCATACATACATACATGGATGTTGGATGGATGGATGAACAAAGAATGAAAGGATGTAAGGGATAGAGAAATTCTTGACTTACAGATACTTTTAGCCACCACTAATTCTGCTAAGCTTTTACTTCACTGAAAGTTTAATTTCACAAGATGGGATCTCACAATCATGTATTGATTGAGGACAACAAAATAAAAGTCATTAATAGCAGGATGTAACTATCACAGATAAAAATTCCCATAGCCAAGTGTTCTCTTCCTTTAATGTGTGTGGAAAGGGTGCTACCCAATGCTTTTCCTCTCCCTCTGTGTCATTGTTTCTTCTTTTTGAGACTCTCTGCAAGTGGATACATCTCTCAGCAGGAAAAATAACAGCTTAATTAGTAACAGATATTGCTCACCCTAACTGAGGAAGGGTTTTGAGTAAAAGAAAATAAGGTTTAAATAACATTTCTAGGCTGCAGATTTACTTCACACAAGTTCCAGAGCTGTCCAAGTTTTCCATACCCTACAAAACGTGTCCCTTTCTGAACCTGTGTTTATTCCTGGTATGTCTAGCTCATATCCAGCTATTCTAACTACAAAGCGTACCACTGGCCATACTCCACATTACTGTCAGCTTGGTCTCAGGGACCCACTAGAAGTATAGATGTCTCAGACTTGCAACTTCCTCCCGTGTTATTTGTTCTAACTACCCCATGCTCCATGCATGGCTCCCCACTCCACTGTCTTGAGTGAAGCTCTCTGAAGCTCCATCTAAATCTGCCAGGCATGGAGAACAGTGCAGGGATGCCACTGATCAAGAGAGTGCCACAGCCGGGGGCTTTTCAAACCCCCGTATGTATGTTGTGCATACAATCCTGTCAGCATCTTGCTAAATAACAAATCACTTTTTAAAAACTCCAGTGATGTGCACAGTTTTAAATGAGGCTTGATCTGGCTCCTCAGTGATGAATCCAATTACTATATTAAGTGGATGTTTGACTTGGGTTACTTGGCTGGCAGGACCCATTTGGTGTATACAGGTAGTAGTGTGAACATGATGCCTTGTGAGGAAGTCAAGCAGTCAGTCAGTAGTTTTTGTTATTGGTTAAGGCAAAAATTGTGGTGTTCCTTCTTGTTATGATGGTAAGTGGATTTTCTTGGGTTAAGAGGATAATCCTGTGAAATATTTTTGAAGAACCACTTCTACTTTAAAGATTATGGTCCAGTGATCTTATAGGCTTTCAAGAATATATTCATCTTTCTGATCACTGGTTAATTTACATTTTTTAAGAAATTCTTCAAAGATTCTTTGAACTTTCAGACAAAATTTAGGAATTCTCCTCAATCACAATCAACTTTTCTTCCTCATATTGTGTTTAACAGAGTAGAACTCTTATTTCTTCTTATACCTCTGCTATCATGCTTTCCTAATTTTGATTTAGTAAGATTTGAAATCTTTGTTATTGAGGCACACTAAGCCATCCCATCTGATAGGACTGGATCTCATAATATGTAACTTCAAAAAAGCTAACAAGGCAGAAGAAAAGATAAATTTCTGTCTCCTTTAAATATTCTTTATTTCTCATAGCCTGGTCACTTCAGTCCTTCCAGGACTGCCTTCTCAACTCTGATTCTCAGTCACCTTTGATATGGTCCAAATTTGCTGGGAAAAATTTTCACAGTCTTTAAAGAAATGCCATGACATTTTGCATTCTGCAGCTAAGGCACAAACTTGCAAGATTACATTGATGTGATGGCGACTATGCTATTCATATCCAGGAACTGAAATGGCAGAAGAAAATGCAAATGCTTTTGCTAAATGAAAACCAGAAAAGTTGCTTATTTATAATTATAGATCTTTATTCTAGGTTTATTCTTTTGAATGATAATACTCAGTATCTTCTAGTTATTTATGGTAAGGAATAATTTTGGAAAATTATTAGCAACATATACATGGCCATCTTTGGGTACATTTTACTAGAGAGATTTTAAGTATGCTAATGACGTGCCTATGCCATTTTATGAGCTTTCATAAATGGGTCATTTGTCCAGATAAGAAATTTAGTTATAGAAGGAACATAGAGTTATATTTAGGCCTTAATTACACAGGCCAGATCCACAGGCAAAGTCATTAGACATAATCATTCCTATGCTTCCCAGAAGAATGGACTGATCGTGGGGGAATCTCACTGGGGCCATTTTCTGGCTTTAAGAGGCTTGATATTTTGCTCTTAAGAGTCTCAATAATTTAAATAGTGCCATGTTCTGTGCTGAGATTTCACATAATTGACATTTTTTGAGTAGAAAAGAGAATCTGGCCCAACTTTGGAAAATAGATGCAAGTATCTTGATAAAGCTATCAAAATGGAAATTATCTTAGACAAGGGTTTTGTTTTGCCTACAATGTGCCAGTTCCCCATTCAGTTAGTATCTATGTCTGTTATCTAAGCTGTTACTTATAACTGACTGACAAGAAATAGCATAGTCAAAAGGCAACACATAAAAGACATGCATATTTCTATCTAGTAGGCTTGATATTATTTGCTTCTTGGCCTTTTCTCCCCTTATTTCTGCTTTGCAGTGAGAGCCCTGAAAATTTATTTTAAAAATTGTATTTATACATATAATTTTGTCCATATCCTAAAGAAACTGTAGTCCAATGAAACAAAGATGGTTCTCATGAAGTTTCTAGTTCTCTCATCAGAACAAATGGACATACTGGCGAATCCCTCAGTCATTAAATAGTATCCAGTACCTAGCAGATACCCAGTGAATATTTACAGGAATGATAGATAGGTGGATAAAGAAAGAAGGAATTCTTTAATTTATAATTCACCTAAGACAGTGATTACACCTGGGCATGATCACTTTGGAGACAATCTACACAAGTATTGATTTCCACACTGCATTTGAAACATGCTGCTCATCATCTGGCAGAAGACGTACCGTCCCCATCTGTAGAACACTCAGTTAATTTCCTAGCTGTGGCAGTGACTGGTTTATTTTCACTAGCATTTTCTTCTTAGGGGGCTTAATCAGGTGAGACACATTTTCCAGGGTTGAGGGAGGTGTGTAGTATTATTCCAACTTATTTTTTTAATAATACATGAGCCAAATTAAATTCCTTGGAACTGGCTTTATCCTTTGCACCTCAGGTCCTTGTGTGTCTCATTAGCAAAACAAAATTATAGGGTGTTTTGAGGCTCCAACTGCTAGGAATGAACGATATTACTTACAGTTCTTTTTTTTCCAGTGGCAGTTGCACCTTTTGAAAAAATAATGGGAAATTAATTACCACTGATTTAGCATCTGAAATTGTAGGCTTCCATCATCACTCACTAGATAGCAAGTATTAGGAACTATGGAAAAGAAAGGGAAAAAAGTAGGAAGAGGTGATGAGAACATCTCTGCAGCTGCAGATGCATCAAGAGGTGTAAGTACACACTTCCGACACTCAGGAACATGATTCCAGGCAACATCTGGGATGTATCTATCTGTTCCCAGAATTCTGAAGACAAAGATTCATCTTCCCAGAGTAGCAGGGAGGATTTATGGGTTGAAAAATGAAAGAGTGATCTGGAAAGAAACACTGTTTCCTATTATATCATATATTTCCCCAAACTCCATATAGTCTGTAAACTCTGTGCTAACGAAAGCATAAAATGATCCCAATTTTTAAACATAGTGTGACATACTACCTAAGTAATTTGGGGAAATCCTAACAGCAACTCAACTAGAATAAATGTCATATGCAAGACTTTCTATAATACTTATTCAAATCCATTGAATCATGGTTTTACCTATACGATAAAATGTAACTTTCAAGGATTTGTGAGATTTAATTATGTCTCCTTATCAGGACACAGACTTAGAAATTCTACCTTAAAGGAGGGAATGAGGGAAGGAGATGAGAAGCAGGATAATCTGAGGTTGCACTGCATTTGTTTATTTAGCTCAACTAGTCTTAGTTACTGCTCTAGTCCGGTGCATAATCGGTTCCGCTGGTGTTCCACCCACGGCCCCTTGAGGCTCCCTGCTCTTGGCACACTGGTGCCTTCTCATAGCAAGCCCACGTGACTCTTTGCTTGTGGCTGAGTGACAAAGGGAAGGTGATGGCAACTCCAAGATGTGCCCACACAGATTATCAGAGGTCCAAGTGGGCCTGAACCCTCCTCTAGCACGCAGTCCAGACATGTACCTCTACTGTCTTCCCACCTTTCTCCTGAGCATGTCCCCATTTTCCTACCAGTGACTCCTAGCATCACCTCCAAAATCAACTACATAAAAATACCCCAAGTTTGTGTCCGCTTAAGGGGAAATCAGCCTTAACAAGGGCCATATGCTCATAGTAGTTCCTTATCGAGCAAATGTGCTAACCTATCTCAGTTCTGCAGAGACATGAACTAATAGACCTTTTTCTTAATTGCTCTTTCTGCACTCCATTGCTTTGTTCTGGTTATCCTGCTTGAGAGAATTATGAAGTATAGCACTATAATCCCTGGAACTTCATATAACCACTATTCAAGAGGAAAAGTGCATTGCAAAATCAAAATCATTCCTGCAGCTTGATATATAACAAAATAAAGGCAAGAAAAAAGAGAAGAGAAATCTTAGGGAAGCTTGATGCTCAGTCACTATAATTTAACCCTAAAAATGAGAAAGCAAAGCTTTAGCATGTGTATCATGTGCTGGTTTGTTCCAAGTAGAGGCTATTTTATTATACAAAGCCTCACAGATTGTCCATTTGTACACAGCTTATTTATGTTCATCCAGAACTTGTTACCATGGGGGCATTAAAGGAATAATACTGTCACTGCATATAAAAGGATTTGTCATAGTCTTAATTATTGGTTGTAGACAATAAAAGGTAAAGAAGAGGATTCTCATTATATTAACATAGGTCCTCCTGAAAATGAAGCAAAAGAGTACAAATCTACAACTTGATGATCTGTTGGCAACCAGTTACTGTGAAACCAAAGTGCTTTCCCTGAAGCAGGATACATAAAATGAGCCCATTTCTATAAACTAGCACAGTTCACCTTATAAAGAGATTCTCTCCAGATTTGCTTTGCCAGGCAGACATACGCAAAGATAAATAGAAACATGACTCTCGCACAAATGTTTACAAGTCTGCGAACCACAGAGCTCTCTCTTTACAGTAATATTCTGTGTATTTGTACAGCAGCACACTGCTGCTGCTGCAAGATGCCATCTCTGGAGGGTCCAGGCCAGAGGGTCACCTTTAATGCGGTTCTATTCCACTGATCTCAGTGGCTGAGTGGAAAAGAGAGCTTTCAGTTAGTGAAGATTTTGCTCCAATTCACTTCTTCTGGAATCTTCCTGGGCTTTGCTCCTTCATTGTTTAAGGTCAGAAGTAAAAAGAGAAGATGTGACTTGCAAGGAAGGAAGGGTGTATAAAAAAGAAAGTGAGACATTGCTAAGGAAAGGCCTCTTACCGAAGCATCTATCTTTACTTTATTAGGTCTAGTACAAATTTCTGTAAGCAAGTGAATATGACTAAGGCTATGAATTATAATCAGATAAATGTTGCCAAATACATTAAGGAGTTCTCTCTGCTCATCCTCTCTGCCATCCGGGATGCTGTGAGGTTAAACCAAGGTTTGTAAAGGGCTTTACACAGGAGACAAATTGTGTCTAAATCACACATGCTCCAAGAGGATATTTTGCCTAGGGCATTGCTGTGTCAACTTTCTTTTTATTCCTTAAAAGAAAGTTTCTGGCTTCAAATTCATGGGAGCCTTGAAATCTTATGTAATGCCTGCACATTTTGTGCTTTGCATTGCTTGGAATTTTTTTAAAAATCAAGTACATACTAGGTTGAAAGATCTTTGAATCTTGCTTTAACTATCTAGCTGTGTGACCCTATGGAAATCATTTCATGTCTGTCTGGTCCTAATATGAAAAATGAAGAGTTCATACCAGCTAATCTGTAAATTCCATGATTCTAATAACCACAGCAGATCTTTACTGAGTACTTACCAGATATTAGGCAGTTTTTCAAAAGTAATAAATGTATACCTGTCCCTTGGTTTCCATAGGGGACTGGTCCCAGGTTCTCCCTGGAATACCAGATTTCATTCACATTCAAGTCCCTCATATAAAATGATATGGTTATTGTATTTGACCATAATATTTTCATGTACTTTCAGTCATTTATAGAATACTTACAATTCTAATACAATGCAAACACTATGTAAGCTGTTACATGGTATTATCTAGAGAATGATGATGAGAAAATAATTCTGTACATGTTCAGTAAAAATACCACCTCCCTATATATATTCAATCTGTGGTTAACTGAATCCATAGATGTGGAACCCACAGATCTGGTAGGTTGAATATTTACTCATTTATTTCTCAAAACAAACCCATGAAATAGATGGTATTATCATTGGTCCCATTTTATGGATGGGGAAACTGACACTCAGAAACATTGCTTCTTCAAGAGTGGTTCAGGATTTGACCAGGCAGTCACTTTTAGAGCATTCTTCCTAACCCCAAGTACACTCACTCTCTAACCACTGTCCTCATTACAGCTATCTTATGAGTAAAAGAACCACAATTCATAGTTTCTTGGGTTGCAGTCTTCCAAAGGCAGACACTGAGAGTAGGATTTTGGAAAGATGATTCCAGAAAGCACTGTAAAGAAGAGTGAGGCAGGTAAGAGGTAACAGGCCACTGTGGGCAACCAATAGGCCAGGTGTCCTTAGGAACTGTGTAAAACACAAGTTTTCCACTGAGGAGTGATTTGGCAAGAGTATTTGTCTGCCAACTTCCACCCTTAATTGCGGAGCTCTGTGTGTCTGGCCTGCCTGTACTTGATCCAGGCACAACTGTAGCCAGAGAAGCCTACAAGCCTGAAAAACAAGAAGTCTTCAGCAATACAGCATCCGGGTGGGAACACCCCGGGGAGGCCAAGGCACAGTTAAGGTACAGACAGCCAACAGTATCTGCTATACACAGCCGAGTAGTACAGTGCAGGAGCCAGGACTCGGAGCCAGGACCTAGACCTAGGTCTCTGGGCTTCAAGCGCTAGGTCACGGGGCTTCCAGCTTGCTCAATCTCCTTCCAGCAGTCTCTGTGCCAACACAGTCTCTGCTTTGGCCTGGTACAGGGGAAAAATCCTGAACTAGTCTCTTGTTCAGTCAAATTCAAGATTCGACACATCCCATGATTTATAAGGTGCCCGGGATACTTAATGAGCTTGCTCTGTGCCTTGAGCTAGCAACACCTCCCCGTGCGCAGCTGCTATCGATTAAAAATAAACACAGGCTTTGTTTATTCTGGACAATTTGTTTGCCTTCTCCAAAATGTTCCATTAGCAATCAGACTCATTTAGAAGTTCAGTTGTCAAGACGGTAAATGCATGGCATAAATGCAAAATGATAGATGTCTGCCATTTACACTCAAACTGAAGACATTTAGAAAATACTTTCAGTAAAACTTTTCAATCTTCTTTTAATTAAAGAATAAAGTCCAGTTTTACTTTATTACTCTGTAAGATAACATTTCATGAGTCAAAGATATTCCCCTAGGACTCTAATAAAAAGAAAAAAATATATTATTAAAAGATAATTAATCCATGTTAAAGATTCTCTTATTAAAAGGTCAGTGAGGCTCATCTGGTAGCATGCTTAGCTTGGAGTCTGGAGGTCGAGGGTTGCTACTATTTGACATTTATGGAGCTGGCAGCAGAATATGATGAAGTGTTTGAGTGAGCAAACTGGACATGACCTAACAGCCCAATAAAACAATGCTGGACACTTGCATTTATTATTCAATCATCTCATCCTCATAATTAATTGCAGAGATTTGAATATCAATGACAACTGCATCAAACTACCTCACCGAGTTCCCATGAGGATAAGATGATCAAACGCTTGCAACCTATAGGAGAAGGCTGTGCCAGAGAACAGACTTCACACAGCCAGAGGACACCAAGTACTCCTCTGAGGAACCATTAGCCGCATATTTGGGGGGTAGCTAGACCTCCAGTGGACCTCTCCATCTAGGCACTTGGCCAGCTGCTCGTTGTAGAGTCACTGAACATTACAGTGACCAGATGCTAAGAAATCATGACTCTTTTTAATGTACAAACAGAAGCATTCCAGGTACCTACTCTCCACAATTTCAAAATCTGGCAGGAAGAGATAACTGAATGAAAGACTCACACCGCATGCAAGTACAACTGTAAGAGTTGTTGAAAAGTAAAATTCAAGACAAGAAGACTCATATAATTATGGGGTTAACCTGACTGTGAAACTCAGTGTACGAACATTGCTCTGACTCAATGACATAAGACTCCAAACCTGTAAGATGAGGAAGAATATACTAGATGAGAATATAAGGGGATCGCATTTCCAGGAAGGAGACTCCTAGTAACACATCTGTGTTAGGGCTGGATCTCAGTCTCCAAAAGAAGCAAGGTAAAGATGAGACCAGAAAGACTTAACTAGGCGTGTTTGCTTTTACCCCATACTGCTCCTTGTCTGAGAACATCTTCCTGTTACTCCTGGAGACTGCCCCACCCTGGTGTACTAGTCTGACCTAAACCTTCTTGATGCAGGATGAGATGTTGGGGGTGGGGGAGGAAAAAGGTCTTATTTATTTTGGCCTCTCCAAATTTATCACCATACCTGACTCAATCGATTTCTTTCTTTATTGAAATAAAATTCAATGCCATAAAATTCGTTCTACAAAAGTCACAATCATAGTCATTTTAAAGCAGAAAATTCAGTGAGTCTGTATATTCACAAAGATGCACAGCCATCATTATCTAATTCCGTAACATTTTCCTGACTCCAAAAGGAAACCTGGTGCCATCAGCAGTCACCCCCCAGTGCCCTGACAACTCCTAATTACTGTATGTTTCTATGGATTTGGCTATCATGGGACATTTTATATAAATGTAATCATATAATGCATGACCTTTTGCATCTGGATTCTTTCACTTGGAACAATGGGTTCATGACTCACTCGTATTCCTGCATTTGTCAGGGCATCACTCAATTTTATAGCCAATCAATATGCCACCATATAGGTATACCATATTCTGCTTATTCTTAAATTGATAGAGTTGATTTACTTTCATGTTTAGCTATTTCAAATAATGATGTTATGAATATTTTACACAAGTTTCTATGTAACAACTATTTTCAACTTCCTGGTAATACGTAGGAATAAAATTGTCGGATCATATGTTTAAGTTTTTAGGAACTTTCCATCATGCCTACTTCCCTGCTAGATTTGCACTTTGTCTCTTTGTGATAGTTCATTTTATGTGACTACTGGGCCATTCCAATGTACCCAGATAACTGGTCAAACTTACTCCAGATGCATCAGTGAATGTTTGTTTTGCTGCTGGCTTATTAGTATAACCAGCTATATTTCTCATCTGAAAGTATCTATATTTCTAGGCTCCTAGGAAAAATGGCTGATTTCAGATCTGGGAAAAAAGTGTACAAGATCACCCTTCATTGCCTTGTTACAGCAGACATCAAGGAAGCTATTGAAAACTATTATTACCATACCTAAGACCAAAGAGCCAACTTGAACAGGTACTTATTTACCAACGATGGCAAAAGTAGAGTATTATTATGGAAAATAGATATAATGGATAACAACTTGCCAAATAAGTTTAAATCCATTAGTATGTTTCTTAAAGACATAAAAATGAACTTCCTGGTTACCACTGGCAAATACTAAAGAATCAAACTCATATCAAAAACTAGTAAACAAATAGGAAGTGTGAGATTTTTTTCCTGCCCTTCTTGTTATATTCTGCTCTATGTAACATAATAACTGGTGGAGGGTGGCTTCATTTATAAAAATACAATTATTGCAATTAATAAATGGAGATATAGAAATGATAGAATTATCACCTTTTCACAGCTATTAAAAATGATGTGTATGAAGCTCACCTATTTGTAAGTATATACATGTAAGTAAATAATTTATGGATATTTGTGTTTGCGTGCATTTGCAGTTTGTATCATGGGTTGAACTTACCTACAGCTATCAAATACAGGAAATAGAGAGGAGAGAGGGTAACATTAAGTGACAGTAAAGATATCATGAACAAAATCTCAACTATGAGCTGTCCTATAGAATAATCAGATTTGTTTATCAAATAAACTGCAAGAACAAAAAGAAAGACATTGAGTCAAACAATACCAGAGAAATGAAACCAAGTTTAAAACAGATTAAGACACAATAGTGATGACTTCTTGGGAGAGTATTCATCGCTAAAAAGAGGGCCTGAGGAAATCTGTGGTGCTGAGTATTTTCTTCTGTATTTTAATATAGAAGATAATTGACTGAGCCACCTATCTTAGATTAGTGTATTTCTCTTTTTACTGTTTGAAATTTATATCTTGATACAAATTTGAAAGAGACTCTGGAGGTTACTGCAGGATGATTGCAAATTTGAGCTCAAACTGGGCAATTTTGTGAGATGGATTCAAAGTAAAATTTAAAAAGGGCTGAGGATATAGCTCAATGGTACAGCACTTGCCTAGCTTTTGTGAGACCCTGGGTTCAGTCCTTGGCACAGGAAGGAAGGAAGGAAGGAAGGAAGGAAGGAAGGAAGGAAGGAAGGAAAAAATAGAAAGAAATTAATTTTGTAAGAGACTAACTTGAAGACCATGCCAAATGCATATCATATTATAGACTCTATCTGGATCCTCATTTAAACCCAACACTGAAAACAGATGAGACAACTGGAGAAATGGAATTATGACTGCGTATCTGTTCACAGTAATGTGTTGTGGATGTGTTTCTTAGCAGAGTTAGTGCCTTTTGAAAGCACATCCTGAAGTCTGTACAGACAGAATGATAGGAGGAGAGGCAGTGCTGCTAGGAGGAGAGTGCACATGTGAAGATTAAATCATCAGGGAGACAGTAAGGACTGGAAGACAATGGGCTTAGGCGGAAGTCCTCAGTCAGTGAGGGGAACATACAGATTTTGGGAGAAAACACGGGAGATCATTCAATGGCACAAACCTTGAAAAAACAGAATCATTCAAGCTCATGAAGAAGCAGCTCCTAGAGAACAGAAGGCAAGCATCAAGCTGACTTCTTGAATCAGTGTCCAGAGCAGATAAAAACAAATATATTAGCACCCACATGCTTGGTTCTACTATACTGCAATGTATGACCTGCTACCTAGTCCACTTTCTTAACATTTAAAGTTTGATGGTTTATTAATTACTTAGTAAAGTCTGATGGTTTACTAATTACTTATTAAAGTCTGATGGTTTATTAATCACTTACTTTAAAATATGTACTCTTGCATACACACTACAGTAGCATTAAAAACAATTTTGCCAATTAGATTCCCATTAAGTATGACACAAAATACAAAATAAAAACAGTATTAAGTAAAGAGCAAATCAAACAAATTAGTTAAATCTATCCTGTATAAAATTAAAATCCTGTTACTAAATTTTATCAAGATGTCCTCACCAAAAAAAAAAAAAAAAAAAAAAAACAAACAGAATTGTTCTAAAAGTGAATATACCAGGGGTGTTATATAGCCACATATAATGCTTCCAAATACTAAAATATTGTGGTAAGAGCTGGATCTCCTTCTAAATTTCCAAATTTCTATGTGCATCAAATGAATATCAAATTTTCCATGCCTGTATAAGTTCTAGACATTAGTATTTAATGAATAAAAATTCGTCTTATCCCCCTCTTGATCTATTGCCCCATCCGTTCTCTTGTAGGCACCACTATAGTTCCTATGAGTGACTATTGTAAAGCCAAATATCGAGTTCAGTCATCCAAGTATTGTAATCCACTTTCTAGTTTTTCTCACAATCCAAAAAGTTATATTTGTAATCCCATTGAGACAGCATTGGAATTCCAACAAGTTAATTCCAATCTATCACCACCCATGTAACCCACTGCGAGAGTAAGAACACCAAGACATATTCCAAGCTAAGTGCAGCCAAGGGGTCCTAAATCCAATCCCTGTGAGGATATGCGGACAAAGGCCTTGATCCTAGGCCTCTCCCATAATTTATTATCTTGTGAAGAACGGGGGTGGCTCAAGGATGAATGGCAGTGAGGACGGTGGGAATTACCTGAGTAACTTGAGCTGGCTGGCCAGGTGAGGGACGGGCACCTCTGTAAATTGCAGAGATAAACATATGCAGAAGGATCAATTCACACAATCTAATTAAGGTAGGGGCTGAATTGTTTTGGGAGGCTGTCACTTTAGTTTCTGATATGCAAACTCCTGTGCCCTGGGGAGTCATACCCTCTTTACCTTGAGGCTTATACTCAGCTGACATTCTCAGAGCTTACTGGATCTAAACATCCCCACTGTGCTCATATCCGGGTATGGAGAAAACTAGAGAAAACAGGACTATCTGTTGACTTTAGAATTTACATACCAGCACCTCAGCTAGCCTTATCTGCAATGCTTAGAGCCAATTTAAGAGAAAAGGAAATATCCTGACCAGCTTTTTACATATCAGTATAAGGATATAAGTCTCCAAATAATCAAAGTCACAGTAATTGTTTTGGATTCAAAGGGAGTCACTGGAGTTGTCTCCCACAAGTGACATAAATATCCATTTGTTTATCTTTCCTAACAGGTTCAGATGTGATTTATTAATGCTGTGGAATTCTCAGTCATGCCTTGCGTCCATAGGGTGAGCCTTCAAACCCAGTTGTCTCCAGCTCCAGCTCCATGTGCTGCTTTCCAAGCAAGAAGAAAAGAAAAATAGAAGTGGAGAACACAGCTCATAGCAGGAAACAGTATTCACAAAATCCCTAAGAAACTTTCTTTAGGATCCATTGTCAAAAACTGTGGCACACAACAATCACACTTATCTGCAGAAATGTCTGGGAAACATTTTTTTTTTTTTTTACATATCTGAGTATATTTCCATTCCAAATAAAACTGGGCTTCTATTCTTATGGAGGAAGTAAAATGGAGATTACAGAGAACACCAATAGCATTTGTGATCATTGTTTAACAATCTCACACACCTGTAAACACATGCTTGCAAATATTTTAAAGACTCAATTATAGAGAATAATTCAGCAAATATTATGTCTCCTTTTTTGCTTCTGTGTACAAGTATTAAAGGCTATAACCTGCCTTAGGATCTGCAGATGGTTTGCCCCCTCCCAAACCCATGTTGAAATTTGATTGACATTTTGCTGATATGAGGAGGTGGGGCTTTAGAACTCAACAGGCTGTTAGGAGGGATGAATGCTTCCCTTGCAGGAGTGAATTTGCTCTGGTGAGAGCTGGCTATTATAAATAAGGTTGCCTTTAAACTTTGGCTCTTCTGTAAATGGTCCTTCCTTACAATTCCGTCACTTATGAAGCAGTACAAGACCCTCACCAAATACAGCCATTCAATCTTGGATCCTGACCTCCAGAATCATAAGCCAAAAGTAACCTCTTTTCCTTGTAAGTTACCCACTCTTGGGTATTCTGTTATAATAACAAAATACAGACTAAGACATCTCATTAGTTTATTAATGCTCTTGCATTTCTCTCAACAAAATTAAATGTCTCATGCCCTTCACACACATAGGGAATCAGTCTGAATTTTCATGGTCTGAGATACCTAATTATAGTAGAAAGTCTTAATAACATCGAATTACATACTCTTTATGGAAATAGGGCATAAAAAGTGTACAGCAAAAGACCAGGTCATATACACAGTGCCAAATTAGTTTCATTATTTTTTGTTCTTCTATTCACCAGACAGATCATCCCAGGACTGACTCACACTCACTCTGCTGGGCTTTCTTCCTCATGACTGCTCACATATTCGCTTTTTTCAATTTTAGAGCCTTTTGAAATAACCATGACAAATATTTGATCTCAGAGATATGAAAGGGGAGATTTCGTATTCAGCCATCCCTATGAATCCCCCAGCCTTTACATACTTAAGACCTTCCCAGAGCATTAATAGAGAAATTTTTCACAATTTTATTATTTAAAATATTTATGGTTCTCAATTATGCAAGTATTGGGTATTTCACTGCATTTATTATAGTTCTAATTCTTGCCAGTCAGCATGTTTAATATTTGGGCAGTTATAAAAGGGAAAGGATATGTACATAGTCAATTTACTTCTAAACTTCCTCCTGCTTGTGCAGAGCATTCACCATGTTCCAGGGAGAAATATCTTCAGTGCATTCACACACCACCACTGCCCATTGAAGAGAATCTTGGGAAATGTAATTGATCTCCCTGACCCATAATGTCTGTGTGGCTTGGACCACTGCTGAGAGCCTGAGCTACATTTGTTTCATCAAAGGAGGTCACCAAGACCTGGAAAATGCCTCAAAGGAGTGTGAGGTATAAAAGGTACAGAAAGGAAACATAGCTAGGAAAATTTCACATTCGAACACAGGCAAATCTTCCCATCTCAAAATGGATGAATTATATATAGGAAATGTAAGACTTAGCATCCAAAAACCTGCTAGTTTCAAACTTACAAGATTTGTCTTGATCTCAACTATCTATCTATCATTGAGACCATTCCCAGAAAATATCCATCTCTCTGCCCTGTCACTTTTGTCCCCCTCTCAATTTTACCTGGTGGATCATATAATTAATACTCCCATATCATTACCTATAATCAGCTTCCAAGACCATGGTTATTTTTGTTTTATAATTTTTTTATGAATATACCCACTATAATCCTATTACTATTCTAAGTACCTTACAAGTGTTAAAAATTTAATCCTCATAATAATCCTATGTTTTCCCATTTTTCAGATGCATAAAACAGAGGTATTAAGTAATTTTTCTGACATCATTGAGCTGGCACTGGGTGGACTTGATATTGCCCCAAGGATTTTTGGTACCAGGTTTTAACCACTAAGTGATAATGTTCTGTGTCAGTGGAATAAAGGGGTGTGGAGGTCACATCACCAAGTATTACTGCTGATGAAATTTCTATGAAAGCCTCTAGGAATGATGGCTGTTCGGCTTTGGCTTGAATTTCTTCTTCCTTTAAAGACCGGATGCTCTCCAGATCTGTTATCCAAACGCCCAGTGATGGATTTATTGGATGGCTTGACATCCAACAAACAAGTGGAGGCCAGAGTTTCTAGTTACACAATCGCTGTTATTGCTCTCTTCTCTCATTAAGCAAATATGAGAGTCCTAAAATTAAGCTTTATCTTCTCTTATTGCTTTATGTTAAAGCATGGAGAGAAACCTGGACAGCAGACTTCTAGTACTGTAGCCTCTTGCAAACCAAGCCATTAGCATGCATTGGCTGAGCGTGCTCATATATTCCACATGTAAATGTTTTATTTTACTGGGGATGAAACAGAATCAGCAACGTCAACCTACATGACAACATCTAAAAAAATGCAACGAAGACCCAGAGCTAAGGAACTCGCATCTAAATCAGCAGATGTGTTCAGAAGCCTCCGTGTTCCTTCTTTTCACCCCAGGCCTGCAGGTGCAATCTCCTCACAAGAACGAGTCCAGCCCAAAACTGGGTATCAGTTTTCCACTGGATAAGATCCACACAGCTGGGTGCTGTGGACACAACACAAGCGGCCGGCCTTTCCGGCAAACAGTGAGCTGTCTTCTAACCCAAGTGCAGCACCAGTAAATGTTTCCAGAAAGGGAGGAATATTCGCACAGAGTCCAAGCAAAGGAGAGGAGGCTGTGCCAAAGCCAGCTCTTTCCATGGATGCCCGGTAGGGACTCAGGAGACAGACTCCAGTGGCTGCCACACTAGAAGCACCAACTAAGTGAAAGAAAATCTGACAATTTGGGAGTTGTTTAAATGGGTCTGTTGTTCTAATTTAGGATCATTCTGAGCATTAAGCAGAAAAGCTAAAGGGAGGGAAACTCATCTTTTCAACTTTCCGACTTCTTTTGCAGTGAGTTTTCCTTGAGGGCAGTGAGTATGAGTCCCCCAGGGCTGCCGGGGCCACTGCCCCTGAGCACTCAGCACAGAGACTCCGGTGGCTGCAGCTTCACCCAGCGAGAGACAAGGACGAGTGAAGCCCCACACAGAGGCGAGGAGAGCGCTCGGCACATACGGGTGTGCTAGACTCTAGCTCAGCTTTCTATGCCTGAGACTTCTGAAGCCCAGCCAGTGTAAAGGGCACTGCAGGGTCACCGTTTGGTGCCCATCCCTCAGCATAAGAGGAGCCCCAGAAGATGAGGGCGGGGTCTGCATGCCTTAGCGCAGACAGCCTCAGCTCCTAAAAACGACCTCTGTGGTTACCAGTCCACTTTCACTGGACACTTACTTTGCCAAAGAGAAAACAAGAGCCCATCCATTGGCTGGCTCGGATCTGGCCATCCTAAAACCATGGTTAACTTATAGCAACATGAATGAGGAGAAATGACTTGTAAGATTACAGAAACCCCAGAGAAGTAATAAAGTGGGTAAAGAGAGGAACGTTCGGGAAACCTTCAAGGTAAGGGAACTGAGAGGAGAGGATTCCATACTAGATAGTCTCTCCACAAAGCAAGATTTCTAAGCCTAGAGTTTGTGCTTGCTTATGTTTTTGTGGTCTTGTTGGTTTTGTGTTTCTTGGTTTCCTTTTGGAGAAAACACCATCACAGCAGTGCAAGCGATGGATCACGCAGTAGATCACCACCCATCACATTCTTTGGTGGAGCAACTACTTTTCACTGACTGGGGGATAGAAGGAAGCTGATGAGCCCCTATCAAGCTCCACGGCAACAGTGTGTAGCACCTAATATCTAGTCCCCCCTTTTCAGCCTACCAGAATCCTACTGGTTTGGAGATGGCAATGTGCCAGCGCTAAGAGAGAAAACCTCTCACGTGACACTGGGGTAACTACGTGATGCCCAGCCATCGAGGAAGTAGAAGCAGAAGACTGCTAGAGGCTGTAAGTACACATCTACTTTGCCTTTTAAAAGCATGAATATGTTTGACTCAAACACAGTTGTGATAACTAGAACCACAGTAACCTCTATGGCTCCAGGAAGCAATGACAACACATTAATCCGAGCAAGACAGGAAGAGAGAAGATGCTTAGATCGTTTCTGGTGATGTTGAACTACAGCGCCAACCTTTTTACAAATTAACCTTGGAATAGTGAGAAAACTTTTTTTTCAGGTAAGCCTGTGATTGACAGAAAGCCCTGCTATTCATATTCTCATAATCACCTTAGGAAAATGGACAGTACCCTCTTCCTCCTCTGCCACAATTCCTGAAAACACCACCCCTCTCTTACCTCTCCTTCTCCCCTAACCTCCTTCACAGTGTTAGAAATGAGCCCCCAGACTCATTTTGTCAGTGCATTCAAACACCAAGAAAACTCAAGAAGGCTTTTTACTTTTGCAGAAGGGTGCAAGCTTCAGGTAGGGGGTGTGCAAGAGAAGAGGAGGTTGCCTCTTTCATCCTTGTGGCAGGAGGAGCAGCTGACCTATTTCCCACTGGCTGGGTTGGAAGTCGGATAACTTCCGATTGGCTAACTCAGTGGGCACCACAGGAATGTGAGGGGCAGGGAGAGCAGAGTTTGGGGGGGCTGAAAATCCTTGGCCCGTGACAAGCTCTCTCGGGTTTGTAGCTGTGTTTCCAGGATTGGAGCTGAGCAGGCATTTTCTGTAATTTAGAGTGTTTTGGAGGGGTGATCTAGGAGGGGCTAGATCCAAGATGGAATCACTGCTGTTTGAAAGAACAAACAGAACTAACTGTTTCCCACAGTCAGGGAAGAGCCTGACACACATAGAAGAATCTTCAGGGTCCACTGAGAAGATCTCTTTCAAATTCCTGCTGTGCTACTTAATAACAAGGTGGCCCTGAGCACTGGATCTTTCTACACCCCAGTTTCTTCTGGAGAGATCAAGAGAATGGTAGGAATCAACAGTGCATTGGCTGACCAACAGAGAAAAGGAATGATCGCCTTAAAATCTTAATAAATCAAAAAGTCAATGGGGTAGAAATCTCAATAAATTAAAAAAACAGATGATAGGAGCTAATTGATGTTGATCTCCCTGTTCAGCTTCAAAGTCACCTAGTTTTCACCACCACAGTTCTGGGTTTCCAGAGTATTTATTCCTCTTGGTTTGACTACAAAGTGTTGTGTGGAATGTTCTACCCTTCGGTACGGGCAACTAACCAGAGCCACCAGCGCTCTGGGTACTTCTTGCAGGCAGGAGCTGTACGTTTTCTTTGCACTAAGTGCACTAAATTGACCTACACAGAAGGCACCTGGGTATCTGGCGTATGATTTACAGATAACTGCCTGGTGCAGTTAGTGAAGCGATACCTGCTTCTGGGTCCTTGCTGCAGCCCCTCCTCCTGAGAAGACAGTGAGAGGCAAAGTTCCCAACATACTGCGCTCACGGACGCTGCGAATCTCTGTTAGCTTTCTGACAATTGACACTACCTGATTCTCAGATCGCAAGAGCATGTGAACTATTCAGATGTTCTTTCACTTCTAGGATGCACCTTGACTTGAGAAAGGCATTATAAAAATGCAGTCACAGAAAATGCAAGAGGCTAATGCAGTCTCCACAATATACACGCAGTATAAGAACAGGTGTAGGACAGCACACTTTTCATAGTTATGGCTGTTTTAATGGCACGATACATTTTGTCACAGTTGTTTCTCTAACTCATTGTAATTTCCCTTGTAGAGTAGAGTGCTAGGGCAAAGCTTTTCCTGGAACCATCTAGCTGGGAAATTCCTTACATTCTTTATAAGACAGGCAGCTATCTTTTGCCCTTACTATGTTTTGTCAGGGCTTTCAACTACGCTTTGGGAAATTCCGAGAAAGCACAGGCAGCCAGTAGTGTTAAGATGTGAAATTTTAATGAAGGGATGTATTATTCTGCTCCTCCATTCAATGGAGCACCTTGTGCGGGTTTACATCAGAGACACTCAGAGGATGAGGGGCAATGGGCTGTCCCTAGCAGGCCACAATTAGCAGTGAGTGAGAACACAAAAGAGCAAATTCACACATGGTATGAACTCACACTGACTATGGTCCCAGCAGGAAGGAGTCATTTGCAAATGAAATGTTCTTTTTATTGCCATTTTATCAAGAGGCAGTGTGGTACTATGAATGAAACCAAATAAAATAAAATAAAACAAATAAAATTAAATAAAATAAAAACATTAAGAATAGCATTTTCCTTTCAGTAGTCTATAAGTACTTTATCAAATCCAAACTCTTGGAGCCTGTTTCCTTGTTATTAAAATAAAATTACATTAAACAATCTTTAAATTTCTTCTTATTATAAGATTCCACAATAGAGCTGAACTGTCTGATTTAGATAAGACTCATTTCTTGATAGCTATTATGACTACTCACTATTTACATTTAAATATCATCACGTGTAAGAGTTGTAAGACTTTTACCAAGATTTCTAGCTGCTCTTAGCTACAGTTTCCTCATCTATCAAGTGAGGATATTAACAATGGCACCTGTGTCACAGTGTTATTAGGCAGCTCCAAGGAAACTCAAAAGTATTGAGACATCACCTGCAAAGACCCTGACTCCATAGAGAGTGATCATCTTCATCAGTCACAAAAGGAAAAGCACAGTCACTTCTTCTGTAGGACTTTGACAGTGTCAGAGACTTCCCTGACTAGAAAGATCTCCTCTAGCCTTCTGCCAGCAATTTTACAAGTTGAGACATATATGAATTTAAAAATACCCTCTTTTAATGTAAGTACTCCTGAAGGATGAACTAATTAAGCTCCAGCCAGTGATTCACTCCCCGGTGTGCATTATTGCAGGATGTCCTCTGGCGAGCTGAGGACAAGGAACTGAAAGCCAGCAAGCTGTGAAAGGGGAAGAGTAGGAGAGAATTTATGTAACCCTGAGACAGGCTGGAAAGCACAGCAGAATGGGCAGCACTAGGGCTGAGACAGTGGCAGGAGAAGCAGAGAAAAGTAAGGCACCAAAAGTGACTTTGTCAAAGCCCAGCCTTGCTTCTAGAAATGTTACCTTGCTAGCACTTGGAAGCACGTACCAAGTTATAGTTATCTGTGTCAGGAGACCTAGCATACTACTGAGAACAGAGGAGCTAATCAATGTGTTAAATAATGGATTAACAAACCACAGCCCACTGTTTTTAATAAATGAAATTTATTGTAACACAGTCAGTTCCACTGACTTATGTACTAAATATTTACAAGGTTGTAAAAGTCCATGGATTTCAGCCTAAAATATTAAGAGTTTTACTATCTAATCCTTTACAGATTAAGTGTCCTGAAACTTCTATTAATTAAATGATAAAAAAACAAACAAATGACAAAATATAGGATTTTAAAAAAATAATTTGAAACAGAAAAAAATGACTTTTTGTTTTGGTATAAAAAATGACAAGAGCTGCTGGGGCTGGAAGGATCCAACAAGAAGCCAACTAGCCAGCCTTTCTGGTTAGCCATGCAAACCACACAGGAAGAGAAAAGTCAGCACCTGCTGTGAGCCTACTGTTGCAGACTGAGAATCAAACCTCCTCGAGCACCCCTGTCCCCCAATAAGCAACCCGCTGGTTCAGAGGACAGGTTGAATTGATAACAACTAAGGCAAAAAAGCAACAAAATGTTTGTATTGTCTGGTTGATTTCGCAGGCTTGAAGCCAGGGTCTGAGCATCTCTTGGGAGGATGGCAGTGTGTAATATATGGGGGATTTCCTTCTATTTTATCTTTTAAATCCAACATTGTTCTCACTGTTTTGCTTTGTTCTGATTGTTTTGCTTTATTCAATATTCTGTTTTGATTGGTTTTATTCTGTTTTGTTTTTAGTTTGATTTTGCTATACCTGATGGAATGGACAACTATTGTGCCTTCCCAACTATTGTGAAGATAACAAGATATACTATGGTAGCTATTGTTGTTTTTCTAGCATCCTGCTTTCAAGTTCTGTACCAATTTTGCTGCTTTGTTTTGATTGACTTTGGTGTTTTATTTTGTTGGATTTTACCATCTTTTAAATAAAATTTAAAAAATAAAATAAAAACATGAAAAATGACAAGGTAATAGAAAGAAGAAAGATAAATAAGTTTGGAAGTTCACTGTTCTTAACTACTGAGCCACATTCATATATATGAAGAGTGATTTTTAAAAATATGGCAAATATTTAACTTTTAAAAATACTTGCCAGGCATGGTGGCACATGCCTATAATCCCAGAGCTCAGGAGGATGAGGCAGGAAGATTACCACAAGTTCAAGTCCAGCCTGAGCTAAATCATGAGTTCAGGGTCAGCCTTAACTACAAAGCAAGACACTGTCTCAAAAACCAAAATTTTATTACAGTAAGAGATATATTATCACACCCTTCTCAAAATACTCCCTTGTACTTTAAACACACTTATCCCGTCATTTGTGTTACTTTCTGAAGCAGTTTTGGAGGTGCTGTTTCATGAATGTCTTTTGTTGTACTGCTATGAGTGCCTTGATGTTTCAAATTGATTCACACTGACCACCTTTTGTAGTCATTTGACTTTGGAGAACGATTAGAAGTTGCACAATGCTAATTCCGGAGGAAAAGTTTAAATTAGGACATACTACGATATTTTTGTGAGACTGCCTTTCCCCGGGATGGTACTCAGTAGCAGCAGTCACCATATTTGTTAACATATCTTGTAAAGACACACTCAGCAGAGGACTTCCAGAACTGCTTCATAGAGTAGCAAAACTAAGAGGATAAGTATGGTCAAAATGAGGCAGAGTTTTTTACAGGTGGTTCATAGCAATGTGTCTTTTACTGTAATAAATTTGTTTTAATTTAAACGTTCACCATATTTTTAATCACTCGTGTTACCACTGGTGTTCTTATGTTTGGAAACTACTCTTCAATCATTTCAAAGGATGTAGTAGAGAGGATAAAAGTGTATCAAGGGTAATAGTCAGTGACAATAAATAAGATGCAGCCTTCTATAGGATTTTTTCCTTCTCTCTCTTTGAGACAAGGTCATGCTATGCTGTTCTGGCTGAACTTGAGTTCACTTTATAGCCCAGGCAGATCTCAAACTGCAATGGCCCTCCTGTCTCAGCCTCCTGAGTGCTGGGATTACAGGCATATACCACTATGCCCAGCTTCTATATGACTTTATTTTGAAACCAAATCACTGAATAAAGAAGAGTATCTTTCATTTCCTTTCTCTTCTTCCCACCTTGCCCTTCTGAAGGACTGAGGGGATTGTTACATCCTTGGTGCATTTGGGCACACGCACAATTTTGTAGAGTAAGTGTTCCCTGCTGGGTGTTGGCTTTTGAAATGTTTTGGGATTTGACAGAAATCCAACAAGGTTGCAGAACAAAATACACATGTGTGATGCTTTGTGAGTGAGAGTTTAGACTTACTTTTTAAACATGAATTATTTGTTCTCCAAAGCAGCACTAAAGTGGGAAAAGGCTTTCTGTTCCTACAGTTTACACTGGAAAAGAAATAGGTGACATCAAATGATGGCTGGCTTGTCTAGCTTTTGAGCTGCTTTTAATATCGTCAGGTTTTAATCAGATTGTGCTAAGAGGAATGATTTAAGGCCTAAAACAGGATTGGTCATGTTTTTTGGCACTTGACATTCTAAATATTACAATTTTTTGGGAAAAAATAGAACTTTGTAGGTCACAGAGAGTTGAGAGATATGCCAAAGCCCAGGAAATAAGCAAAGGAAGAAAGAAGATGCCTATTGAAGGAATATTCAACTGGTTTTGCCTCCAGGCTGATGTGAAGAAATCCAAATAGTCCATATTTGACTTCCTGTCTTGTTTCAGTGATTCTGCTCAGAAAATAAATGATGCAATAATTTTGTACTAATTATATACCACAATTACTTTTGCTTCGTTGGTAGGAGAATCAACCTGACTTGAAGTTGTTCCCCCTTACATTTATTCAGGAAATATAGTAGCTTAGGACACAGTGGAAGAGACAGACTGTTCAGATATAAACAAGAAATAATGTATGGGACTGACTAGGGATAAGACAAATAAACCAACAATAATGGATATTTAGAAGCCTGTTGAAAATAAGGAAGGATGATGACCCTTCTTGGGAATGGAGAAGTCTAGAGAGAGGTGAGTTAGATTTGGGCAGGAGGAGCTCCTGCTGGCTCTACCCCTCTCTTCTCTGCAAGACTGTGTTTTGTCCTCATCGTAGGGAAAGGACTCAAGGTGAGTAAGCTTGGCACAGAGCTGCAATGCCGACCCTGGGGCATCCTCAGTCTGCTGACTGCCGACCAGGGTCCCTTCCACCTGCCCAAGCCAGGGGTCGCAGGATTCATCGCTGCCAGAGTTCAAGGAAAGAGCTCCAGAGCTCAGGACCACGAAGGAGGAGGCCTGGGGAGTGAGAGCTGGAATTCCCTGCCCTGGCCTCTCCTCCCAACCCTCTGCAGCCTGGTGAGTGGAGCCCAGGTGACTTTGCCCTGAACCCTCGCTGGTTTCACTGGATCGATGGCTTTCTCCTAAAGCAACGGGAACTCGTGTTTCTTACAAAGCAAGAAAAAAGAGTGAGGACAGAAAGATGGATGGGAAGAAGAAAAACAGAAGAGAAAAAGGGAGCAAGGGAAAGACAGAGCCATAAGATATGAGAAACAGAAGGGGGAAGGGAAAGCACCAATGCATAAAATGGAAGCTAAGCACATTACAAAAAAAAGGTAAATCACTTTAATATCGCTGAATTTTCAGTTTTTCTGTTGGTAAAGAGGCATAATGGTGCATGATTATTCACCTAAGAAATGGTACAAGGTAAAATGATGCCAATTATGCAAAAACAGAAGTAACAGAAAAATGTGTAACAACTGGAAAAGTGAATATTAAAAATATGGAATGATCAAGAGCCATCATGAAAATTAAAATAATAAATCTCATTAAATATGATATTAGTGTCACAGTATTGGCTTTTCCTCATACTAATAGGGAACATATTCAAACACTGAATATTAATATTGCCTACTAGAAAACCAATCATAATAAAAGTCAATGATGGTGGATAATTAGGTATTAGTGAACCCTAGCCACGCTAGCAAGAATAGGACCATTTTATTTTTTCAGGAAAAAGAAAAGAAATTTCCTATAGTTCCTCTATCACAATCTACTTTCAGTTATAATTGTTGTATATCAGCTTTGCTGTTCATAGCTGGCCTGTGTGCATAGTTTGAATTTGCTAAATGACGAATTAATGTACTAAACTATCAAGCGTATTTATCTCATCCCATTTCCATATTTTCCATCACTTCAAAATGTGAACAAACAAAAGCCCCTGATCCTAATGATGTAAAAACAGATTTGAGGACTGACTTCTGCTGAATGATGGTTTGATAGTCTGTGGACTGCTTTGTTCACTGCTGTGTCCCCCAAGGTCCCCCAGGGCCCATGTGTTCAAAGGTGCTGTTGGGACATGTGAGACTGTAAGAGAGGGAGTTGAGTGGAGCTTCTGGTCCCTGGAGCACATTTCTGAAGAGGCAACCGGGAACCCAGCTTTTCTTCCTCCCCTGCGTATCCCAATCATGAGGTCCCTGCTATGTCGTGCTCTCCTGCCTTGATGTGCTGCCACACCACAGGCCCAAGAGCACTGGGACCAACCAGCCATGGGTCAGAACCTCTGAAACTGCAAGCCAAATCAACCTCTTTCCCTTCATAAGCTGATTATCTCAGTATTCCTACAATAATAGAAAGTTAACACTTTCATATCAAAATTTGACATAGGAACTCCATTCTGGTGGGGTTTTCTTCTTATTTTATATAAATTTCATAAATTATCTTTTCACTTTTAGTAGACAGAGATCCAGACAATTCTAGTTGGTTTCCAAAAAGAGGTTTCTCAAGTGAAAAAAAAAATACAAAGGAATTAGAGAAAGTAAAGAAGAAATGGGCACCTGGGGCTTAACAGAAAACCCTACTGACTCCCCAGAAATTTCCCTAAAATCACTTCTTGTAGGCATCCGTCAGTCATAAGGCCAGTACAAATGAGTCTTTACAAACTTTCACAACACACTTGTAGACCTGCTCTACTTTGGCAATGCCTGTTCTACCGTGAGAACTTGTTCCGGTTGTATTCAGTTCCAAAAGCCTGTATAAGGCCTTAAAAATGTTAACCGAAAGCAATAACTCAAGTATCACATAATCAAACCCCAGAGCACAACTATACATCTCCAGGATTATTCCTTTTCCTATTTTTTATCACCATTAAATATTTGGCTTTTAAAAAGGCATGGTCAAAAACAAATGCAGTGACATGGCAGATGTTGTTTCTAAGTACCGGGGAAGATATCTCAATCTCACTTTTAAAAGATTGGACCTAAGCTTGTGAGTTCAATTCACACTGCCAAAAAAAAATAGATAGATAAATAAATAAATAGGTTGGATCAGACATTTGAACTGAATAAGCAGTCTTTCAGTTGGTCACATTCAGTATCTACTAGCAGCAGAGCTCATCTACCACTCAGGTCTAGTCACCTCCATCTAAGTTCTCAGGGGCATAGGCCAATTATCACATTTTTTTCTTTTCTGATGCAATAAAATGGCATTGAACCTCCCCCAGGTTATTTAGAATCACAGACACTGGTATAATCTCTAACATTCACGTAAATGATGCATCAGTGAACAGTATGGGCTAGGATGTGTGGTGATACAGGGCTTTGGTCCTTGAACCTCTGACATAAATAAAGGCCTGAATTCATAGAACCGATCAATTAGGGCTAATTCTATTTCCAAATATATTCTTATCCAAATGGTTCATGTCTGTTTGCATTTAAAGTGTAAAATGGTTGAAATGTATAAATGAGTTATATTTCAATGGATCTTTTTATAATACTTGAAGAACCTTAGAATATATTTTTCCAAAGAAAATCCAGGTGTAAATGATGGATAGGAGTCAAGGAAAGATCAAGATGCCAGTTTAACTACAGTTTGCTGTTATCTACTCCCACTATGACATTTACTCTTCAAACAACTACGTACAGCACATGCCCAACACTTTCCTACATTCTGTGAACTACAAGCATCAGTTTTCAAGTGGCAAGAGGAAAAGAATGAATCCAGGAAATAATAGTATAAATAGGCAATATTATTTGAGACTGTAATAGTTTCCAAGAAAACAATAAAACTGTGGGTTATACTGGGAAGCAATTATGTTGGTGGGGCAAGTGGGCTACATTTGATTGGCTGTTCTGAGAAGATCCCATTAAGAAGCTGCCATTTGAGCTCAGACTGCAATGAAAGAAGGGTCTGATAATGAGATAATCCAGGAGAATACGCAAGTGTAAAGCAACAGTGAGTGTGAAGGCCCCATAGTGGGAGCATTTAGGTGTACAAAGAATAAATACAGGCTTGATGTATCTTGAATAACACAGACAAAATCAATGTTGATAGGAAATGAGTTTAAATAGTTAGGTGGAGGTCTGACAACACGAGGGTTTTTAAGCCATGGTAATGTATTTGTAATTGCACGGTGCCCTAAACCAGAGCACTTCCATACTCAGTCATGCACCACATTATGTTTCAATCAACAATGATCTACATATATGACAGTGACCCTATAAGTTTAAAATGGAACTGAACAGCTCCTATCACCTACTTATACGTTAGTCATCATAATATCATAAAGAAATGTGTTACTTATATTTGTGGTAATGATGGCGTGAGCAAACCTACTGCTAATCATAGAAAAGCATAGCACATACAAGTATGTATGCTGTAGAACACTGGACAATGAAACAAGGCACTAGATTTACATATTTAAGTATTTTCTGTACTACACTTTTAACCTGATTGTAGAATGTACCCTTTCTACTTACAAAGAAAAGACATTTAACTATAAAGCAGTATATCATGTTATATCTCATGTTTACTACATTTGTTGATCACATCCTTTTCTCTTGCGGTCAAATTTTGTGTGGTTTTGTTTTTCAGGGTTCTGAGAGCAATGGGGTATGATATATAGTTTTACATACTTAGGTTTATGTACATACAGATTTTGTCTATGATATCTACGCTACCACAAAATTGCCCGGTGACATTTCTCAGAACAAAGTTAAATGACACCTTTCTGTATCTTAATTCATTTCCACTACGGTTCTTCAAGGACTAAACTACAATGGATTCTGGGGAAAGAATTTCAGAACAGCTGCTTGGAATTTTAGGATATCTCACTTTCTCCTTCAAAATGAATTCTTTTTGTCTCCTGTTTTGCCTTACCTAGAGCAGTGTAAGAAAGAAGGTGAGGAACTCACAGATTTATTCAGCTCTCAAATAAATAAATAAATAAATAAAGACTTAGAGGTAAACAATACAGGCAAAATTCTTGTCTCCCTAAAGCCAAGGAAGGGAATCAAGAGTGGCAAGAATAGAGACCAGTTAGGAGCAGTCAAGGCTTAGACGTACAGGAGAAAGAAGTGGAAAGGACTACAAATGCTATGGTTTTCCAGCAATGTCACCAAAAGTGCTTGGGAGTGCAAACACCCCAGCCACCTCTGCACTTTCCTTCTTCAGTGTACAGGGCTGCATGTTGGAACCCCTGCCAACATTTATGATCTGATCATGGCGGGTACCAGCCTATCGATTAAGCCCATGAGAGATCATGCCCTATAATGGGATGAAGCAATTCTGTAGGAATAGCCATCCAGTTTTGGTGAATAACTAGGAATACAGTTAGCTCCTTGGTCCTACCTTTCTGTGTATCTGATCTAAATGTCTGTGGAAGTCACCAGTCCTTAAGCTGGGGCTGAACTTGACCTGTTTCTCAGGGGGAGACAGAGCTCATCTTTGGAAGCTGGTGTGCATACTTAGTAAGAACACAGAAGGATTTCTGGCATGAGTTGTAAGCTCCCTACACTATGCTTGCATAGTCCTGGCCACTCCATGCTGTCTACTGAATGAGCATGACCACCCTTGGTGAAAAAACTAATGAGACCTCTAAGTCCAGGACCTGTTTCAGCACTTCATCTTATGTGCGTTCTGAGTGGCTGTTGTCTGAACTGCACATGTTGTTAAATAGTTTGAATATCCTGTATTTTTAAAAAGAGGACAGACTCATGGACATAACCAGAAAATATACAATATTCTCATAGTTCCCTGGTGAAGAGTTCATGCCTTTGCATTTATCACTATGCTTCTAGCCATAAGACAGACTTTTCAGGATGACGACAGTCATGATGATGATGAACATTTTTATCTTTCCATTTTATGTTTGTTCATGCTTTGTTTTTGAAAATCTTTCTGCCCTGTATAAAACTTTACAGCCCACATAAATCTGGGTGGCCTAGTGGTCTACTCCTGGCACCAGAGACATAGGCAAATGTAATCCGACTGTTCTAAAAAGTAATTAAATCAATATCATGACTCACTCCCTACATTTCTAAAAGAAGAATCACATTTATTATGCTTAACACATCTTTTAAAATCTCCTTTCTTTTTGTTTCTCTCAGCACTTTACAGTGTACTGGTCACTGCTCCGAAGTCTCTTTTCTCCTCTGTCAGAGTTCATAGCCGCCTTAGACAGAAGCTTCCCTCCACCCTGAATGCTCGTCTCTCCTCCTTTCCCCTTTACCAGCAGAACCATTCTTTAACATTTTCGTCAATCTCCGTCCAAGTCCCTGTGAAAAAGTCTGAGCCTCCCTGTCTTTTTCATTTTATCTTGGTTTTTTATTTTGTTTTGTTTTGATTTTCCATCATTAACTCTGATTTTGAGTAACAGAGCACTAAGAACATGTCAGCCAACAAAGAACTCTGCATAGTAGACTGGAAAAGCACAGTTATATTTTTGACTATCATAAATTTAATAGATACTTAATGTTATTGCTTTACCTGTCTTCCCCAGGGCAAAGGAGAGAACTGAGTACATTCTTAATATCTCATCATCAACTAGAAAATTTAAAAGGCTCTGAAATAAAAAATGGTTTGCTTTTTTTAAAAATCTAACTGGGTGGCAAAATCAAATCTAAACTGAAATAAAGCATTTTATCGTTTTTCTCCTAATTAGTAAAAATACTCAACTGTTTTCTTGTAAAAACACACACACACACACACACACACACACACACACACTTTATTATGAGGTTTCTACATTACTCCCCAAAGGGTGTTAATAGAAAATTACTTTGCTAAGGAAAATTCTCATTTTGAAATGCATCAGGCTCCATGAGTTTCTGAGGGAAGAGTACAAACATGATGCCTCATTCTTCTACTTCCTGTGAATCCTGCTGGACTTTAACCTCATTCACTCTTGCCTCTGCTTCCTCCCTTCTTACAAATAAATTTCATCCTGGATCTTCCCATCTTCTTTCTTGTGGCTTTGTTTGTCCCCAGTAGAGAGGATTTAGCCCAAGGGTCTCACATTGAGATGCATGTCCATCCCCCATTTTTATTGTTTATTTGAGAGGATCTCACTGCATTACTAAGTTGCCCAGTCTTGGCTTGAACTTGCTATCCTCCTGCTTCAGCCTCCCAGAGTGCTTGGGTGCACAGGCGTGTACACTGTACCCAGTTCTAGATCTTCTCCTATTTTACCCTCACCACCGTGTGCATGATCTCCCCCTTTTTTCTTAAGTGACAGTTGTTCTTTTATCTGCTATTCTTCTGAAGGTCAAATGTAACTGGGCACCCAGTCTTTTTATTTGCTAAATCTAACTATCCTGGAATTTTAAAAGTATCATCTAGGTACCATGTCTCCACTCCCCCAACTTGTCCTGCCCCCAATTAACTTTTCACCTCACTAAAATGTGACTCATGCCAGCATTAACGTCACGGGCACCATCCATGGGCAGTCTTCAGCCTTAGGACCTGCCCTCCTTTCTGAAATGCAGTCTTTCCTTCAGCCCCCAGCCCTCTCCAAAACATGCTTTCCCTTTGAGACCCAGCCTTCCTCGTGTTTCTCTTCAAATCCTGTTTTTTGTCAGGGATCTGGCTTTTTTAAAAAAAAATTTATTTAAAGAGAAAAAAAAACCAACAAAACAAAATAAATGATAGCAACAGTACAGAAGTCCAAGAAAAAAAGGAAAAGAACCAAAAAAAAAAAAAAACCACTAAGAAATCATTACTTGATGAATTACATACTGGCATCTTGGAAATAGTTGTTCAAATTACAAAATTAAAACATGCAAAGTAGACATTCAAACAGTGAGACTGTTAACAGTTCTGCTCCACGATCTGACAAAAACAGCAATATGGTCATCCATCTTACACACTCAAACATACATGCAACTATATCAAAAGGGTAAAATTAAACACAACAAATCAGAACAAAGTGGGTCACAAGAAAGCAATGTAAGAGACATAAATTTCAAAGCTAGACAATCGGAGATTCACTCTCTATTATATTGACTCTTGTTTACTTCCAAATAGTTACACATATTGTCACACACAGGGAATTCACATGAAACAACATAGTATGGAACTGATCTAAGCAGGACGAGGAGGGCATTTCAGGTCTTCAAGACTTGACAATAGGGAAGCCAAGAATGGCTGTCATAGTGTCTCTCATTGTCTTCAAAACAGCTGTCCATACCTTCATGTGTGTTGAACTTAAACAAAACAAAACAAGCTAAAACCACTTTGAACAAAGAATGATAGCATTGCTGGATTTCAGGTCGTGAAATTACTGAGTCAGCACTGGGTACTGTAGTGTCTCTTTTTCTTCAAAATAGTTGTTCATTTAAACATGTGTTATATAGTTGGTTCTCGTGTACTGTTTATAAGCTTTATACATGCGTGAGTTTCTACATGTATATCTATCCTTTCTGTATTAGAGGGAAAAACAAAACAAAGCAAGACAAAACAAAACAATTCCTAGAAAAGCATGATGCAAAAAGTCATAAAACCACAATACAAGGTGATCTACAATGGTTACCGTGACATCTCAGCAGTATATAACAACATTAATAAAAACAAAGCATTGGAGATATTATAAGATTCAAAAGCAGTCAATAATCAAACCAGAGTGGCTATCTTAGTGAATCTTGTTATCTTCAGTGTAGTTGCCTATACTCTTAGACCTGATGCTATCAATCATAACAGATTTGAATAAAATCACTCAATACAAGATAGCCCTCTAACAAACCAGATTCAAATAAGATCAGTCATAATAAGACTATATAAGTTATACAAGGCTTCTGATTAAGTTGATAGGAAATTAAGGATGATTACCATATTATGTCCTTTTATTTTTGGGATAGCTGACCTTGTCCTCAAGTCTAGTGTAAGTAGACAAACTGAAACAGCATGTAATCCATCCAAGCAGAGTGATGAGAATAATGTAGATTTTAAATCTTGTTACCCCATTAACAATATCCTCTGCCTTCCTTTTTTAGACAGTTCCTCCCCTTTCACTCCCATAGGGTGCACTACTTATTTTGGGTCCCACTGCCTCTTTATATAGAGCATCTCAATGGACCCTATATCCTGATCTACTCTGCCTGTGTTTCTCTTTGTTAGTATTTCGAGGCCCTTTATACTAGAGATTATAGCCAATCTCCTCTGCCTCATTTCTGTTATTCTGTTTTTCTGCCATTGGTAGTCTATTTTTCTCTTCCATTCCACTGTCTGCCCCGTTCACTAAGGCCTCTCTGCCACTGTTCCTGAAATGCTCGTATTCTTGTTCTCTCTCTATAAAATGTCCTTTAGTGTTTCTTGTAGGGTTGGATTGGTGGTCACAAATTCTCCTAGTTCCTCTTTGTCATGGAAGCATCTTGTTTCTCCATTATTTTCTAGAGAGAGTTTTGCAGGATACATCAATCTGGACTGGAGATTGTTCTCCTTCAGGGCTTGAATTATTTCACTCCAAGCTCTTCTTGACTTGATGGTCTGTGTCGAGAAATCTGCCATGATTTTGATGGGTTTTCCTTTATAGGTGATCTGTTTCTTTTCTCTGATGGCTTTTAATATTCTGTTCTTATATTGAATTTCTGGGATCTTGATTATTATGTGTCTGGGTGTAGCTCTGTTTGGGTTGTAGGTGGCTGGAGTTCTGTATGCTTCATATGTCTGCATATTATTTCATTTTTCTATGTTTGGGAAGTTTTCCTTAATAATTTCTGTGAATAGTCTTTGCAGTTCTTCTGTTTTGACTCCTGCTTCTTCATTCACATGCTTTATTCTTAAGTTATAGATCCTCTTGTCATCCTCAAGTCTTTGTACGGTTATAGCCTGCTCCCTTGTTATTTTTAAGAGAGCTTCCCTTTCATGATCACATATTGCAAGCCTGTGCTCAATTTTTGATAGACTATCTTTGGTTTCTTTCAAGCGGTTTTGCCAACTTTCTATGGAGTCTTTAGTTTGCTGGTAATCTCTTTGAATCTGCTTCCTGAATTCTAGGTTGTTTTTAAATTCTTCATGGAACATTTCTCTCCTTTTGTTTTCCTCCATTCTTCTGTCTGTGTCTTCTTGAGAGATGCCCAGCCTTTCTTTTATTAATCTACTTATCTCTTGTTTAACTTGAATTAATATTTCAGTTTTGATCTCGTTTATGAGGTCCCAAAGATATCTCTTTATGTCCACTGATGCTGTGCTTGATGTTGCCTGTTTGCCACCCTCAATCTCTTTTATATTTACCTCTCCTGGGTCAATATTCTCAGGGTTGGGGACTGGGGGCTTTTTCTTATTTCTCTCTCTCTTCATCTTTTTGGTTCCTTCCATACAATTGTATAGTGTAATTGCCAGCCCCTTTTCTTGTTGGTTAGGGTTTTTCTGGAGTGCGTAGGCTAGGGGCTTTTGCTCTCTGCTGTCCACTATCAGAGAGTGAAGTGCAAGCAAGGGTATTATACTCTGGCTCCCCCCCTCCGGGCCAGTTGACCTTCACTGGCCTTCACTGTGTCTGTGTGTGCCATGCATGGGGAACCAATTGATTTGTGAGGACCCACTGGGTCCCAGCCCAGTCCAAGCAGATCCCACCAATCTGATCTGTGAGGGGAGTAATCAACTGAAGCTGCTTCCTTACAGAGCTGGGCCTTTCCTGTGCAATTCCAATATGTCATCTAGTTGGTTGCCCCTTTCCCGCGGGAGGGTCCCATTGCCATCACTCACTGCATGTTGATGCTGGTCCCTGAGAACTGCTGGGCTCCCCGACCTCTGTCCTCAGTGTGGCTGCAGTGTGAATTCACGGTGCCTCTGGGTGGGTCATGTGCAGGGCCGGTTCTGGGCGAGCCAAGCACAGGGCTGTTTAGCTCCACGCTCCGGCCTCTCATGCCAGTCACTTCAGTGCGGGTTTGGTGGCTCAAGTGGATCTCAGGCAGGAATTCAGGTGGCTCGGTGCAGTGCTTGCCAATCTTAGCTTCTCTAATGGTAGCCCTGGGACCTCATATTCAAGCAGTTTCTTTCCCTTCAGTTTCTTCCTGGGTTGAGAGAGCCCATCTCCCTCTGTTTGGATCTCTCCAGGGTGTTCCATTCTGGCATTTGAGCTGTCTCTCTCAGAGAGGCTCCATATCCTGCTACATCTAGGTCCACCATCTTTAGAATCCCCCAGGGATCTGGCTTTAATTCTCTTTCACTTTATTCATTGTTCTTAAGTGACACTGAGTTGTGATTTTAGCAACCAGAAAATATTTGTCTTAATGTGACTCACTGCCTACCATAATATCCTGCAATTACCTTGTAATAGTGATGCATTTGCAGCAATTTTATGAACTATGTGCTGCTTGATTCTTGGTTATGAACTTAGCAAATCAATATACAGGACACATGGTTATTTTTGTATTTTAGGTAAATGATAGATAACTTTTAATATTTCATGGAATATACTTATACAGAAAAATTATGTGTTGTTTCTCTGAAGTTCAAATTTAACTTGGTCTCTTGAATACAATGTGACAAATCATTGCTATGGTGATAAACATTATTCATTAACAGAGTAATAGCACAAGGTGCTTTCTAAAACACTAAATGTATTTGAGGGGGATAGATCAGTGTAAAGAACTGAATTCATGTCCTGACCAAGATATTTATAATTCCTGGAGTCTTCCCATCATTCACCAACACAGTCACCAAGAAGAGGAACCTCTCCCCTCCCATTCCACTGGCATACACTTATTCTTTCTTTCAGCACAATTCAAGAGTCATTTCTTCCAAGGAGCCACTGTAGATCAGCCCAGGTCAGTTTTATTTATGTTGCTATTTAAAAAAGAGAAAAGTCAGAAAAGAACAAAAAGCAAAAGGCATAAACAACAACAACAAACTCAAAACAATGTCAATGTAGGTTTTAACAACAGAATGAAAGAAATTTAACAATGGTTGTTGTATTCCATATTTTTCTTTTCATTTTTTTCCCAAAGAAATGAAAGAAAATTAAAGAGAATAGAAAAGAAGAAAAGGGTAGAACAATACCAAATTCAAGGAATTCAAAGGAAAAAAAATAATTCTCATCATAGAATCACTAGTTGATACATTACTCGTTGTCGTCTCAAAAAAATAGTTGCCAAATTTACAAAATCAAAGCATAAATAGTGACTGGACACTAAAATACTGACAGCACAAATCCTTCTGTTCACTGTTCCAATAGAAATTCAGTAATATGGTCAAATATCTTACTATACATTTCATTATACTCTTTGGAGCACTTGCTTTCCTTTTCACTTTCACAATATCTATCATACTCTTTGGATCCCAGTATTGGGTCAGTTTTTGTTATTTTTTCACTAGAGAGATAATGTGATATTTACGCATGTGAGTCCTGTTCTTTTCACTGATGAGGATATTTTCAAGTTGGCTCCATTTACCTATTAAGGCCATAAGATCATCATTTTTTATGGCTGAGTAGTATTCCATTGTATAAAATTACCACATTTTTTTCATCCACTTGGCAGTTGATGGGCATTTTGGTTGTTTCCAAGATTTAGCTATCACAAATTGTGCTGCTATGAACATGAGTTACTGTGACATGACCTTTTCAATTTTTTCTGGGAAAATACCCAAGAGAGGAATAGCTGGGTTGAATGCAACTTCCAATCCTACTTTTTTGGGAATCTCCATTCTGACCTCCACAGTGGTTTCACCAGTCTGCACTTCCACCAACAATGGAGAAGTGTTCCTTTTTCCCCTGCACCCTTGCCAACATTTGTTATCAGTTGTTTTCTTGATGGCAGTCAGTATTTCTGGGGTGAGATGAAATCTAAATGCTGTTCTAATTTGCATTTCTCGAATGACCAGTGATGGTGAGCATTTCTTCATGAATTTATTTGCCATTTGTATATCTTCATCTGAGAAATATGTGTTCATCTCCAATGCCCAATTTTGGAGAGGATCCTTGAATTTGGGGGGCTTGGTGTTTTTCAGTTCTTTATATGTTCTGGATATAAGTTCTTTGTCTGAGGGATTGTCAGCTATAGTTCTTTCTCATCCTGTGGGTTTTATTTTCACTCTGCTGGTGATTTCTTTTGAAGTACAAAGATGTTTTATAATATGAAATCCCAGTTATTGAGTCTTTGAATTATTTCGCATGCAGTTTGTGTTTTATTCATGAATTTCTCCCTACCCTTATGTTTTTACCTATTTACCCCTATGTTTTTACCTATTTTGTCTTCCAGTAGATTTAGTGTTTCTGTTTTAATATTTAGATCCTAGATCTATTTTGATTTTAGTTTATGGAGATAGGCATGGGTCTATTTTCAGTCTTCAGCATGTGGAAAGCCAATTTTTCCAACACCATTTATTAAAGAGGTTATCTTTTTTCCAGTGAACATGTTTAGCCCCTTTGTCAAATATCAGGTGGCTGAGTGTCTTTGTAGTAGTGTTTGCATCTTCTAATCTGTTCCATTATCCTCAGGTCTATTTCTTTGCCAGTACCATGCTGCTTTCATCACTGTAGCTTTGTAGTATAATTTCAAATCAGGGATTGAGATGCCTCCTGTCTTGCCTTTGTTGCTAAGAATTGCCTTTGCTATTCTAGGTTTCTTCTGTTTCCAGATGAATTTTAGGAATTTTTTTCTAGATCTGTAAGGTATATTGATGGTATTTTGATTGGGATTGCATTGAATCTGTATAAGAGTTTTGGGAGTATGGCCATTTTCAAAATGTTGGTTCTTCCTAACCAAGAGCAGGGGATATCCTTCCATTTTCTAATATCCTCTTCAATCTCCTTTTTCAGGGTTGTATCATTTTCGGCATATAGATCTTTTACATTCTTGGTTAGGTTGATTCCTTAGTAGCTCATTCTTTTTGTTGCTATTGCAAAAAGCAATATTTGCATAATTTTTCTCTTGGTGAGTTGTTTGTTTACAGGAATGCTATTGATTTCTGAGTGTTGACTTTGTATCCAGCTATGCAGCTGAATTTGTTTATTACCTCTAGTAGTCTTTTAATGGAGTTTTTGGGGTCATCTATACAGAGGATCATGTCATCTGCAAATAATGATAATTTAACTTCTTCTTTTCCTATTTTTGTTCCTTTTATTTCTCTCTCTTGTCTGATTGCTCTGGCTAATATTTCTAGAACTATATTGAATAGGAGTGGTGATAGTAGACATCCTTGTCTTTTACTTGATCTGACAGGGAAGGCTATCAGTTTTTGTCTGTTAAGTGTAATGTTGGCTGTTGGACTGTCACAAATGGCCTTTATGAGACTGAGGTACATACCATCTATTCTGAGTTTCTGTTGGGTTTTTATCATGATTGGATGTTGGACTTTATCAAAAGCTTTTCTGCATCTATTGAAATGATCATGTGATTTTTATTTTTGGTTCTGTTGATGTGGTGCATTACATTTATTGATTTGCATATGTTAAACCATCCCTGCATTCCTGGAATAAATCCCACTTGGTCATGGTGTATAGACTTCTTGATGATTTGCTGCTTTCTATTTGCCAGTATCTTATTGAGAAGCTTTGCATCAATGTTCATTAGTGAGATTGGTCTATATTTGTCCTTTTTGGTTGGGTCTTTCTCTGGTTTTGGTTTCAGGATAATACTTGCCTCCAAGAATGATTTAGGCAGGACTGCTTTTGTTTCAATTTCATTGATGAGGTTAAGGAATGTTGGCATTAAGTCTTCTTTAAATTTCTTATAGAATTCAGCCGTGAATCCGTCAGGACCTGGGATTTCTCTGTTGGTAAGTTTTTAATAACATTTTCGATTTCAGTAGCTGATATTGGGTTATTCAAAATTGCTATATCTCTTGATTGAGCTTTGGTAGTTCATATGTTTCTAGAAATCTGTCTATTTCCTCTGTGTTTTCCACCCTATGTGAGTAGATATTTTCAAGGTAGGTGTTCATGATCTTTTGAATTTCCGTGGGATCTGTAGTAATTTCCCTCTTTTCAGTCCTTATTTTGGATTTGGATTTTTTCTTTCTTTTTCTTGGTAAGTTTGGCTATTGGTTTATCAATTTTGTTTATACTCTCAATAAAGCAGCTCTTTGATTCATTAATTCTTTGTATTTGTTTTGGCTTCAATTGCATTACTTTCTGCTCTAATCTTAACAAGTTCATCTCTTCTTTGAGCTTTAGGTTTGACTTGCTTTTCCTTTTCTAGAAGCTTGAGATGTAGCATTAGGTTGTTTATTTGTGCTCCTTCCATTTTCTTGATGTGACTATTTATTACTATATGTTTTCCTCTTAGGACTGCTTTCATTGTGTCCCATAGTTTACAGTATGATGTGTCTGCATTTTCATTATACTTTAGGTATTGTTTTACTTCTTCTTTAATTTCATCTGTAACCCACTGGTTGTTCAGGAGATTATTATTTAATTTCCATAAATTTATGCAGGTTTTGCAGGGTTTTTTGCCATTGATTTCCAATTTTAGTGCACTATGATCAGACATTATACATGGGATAATTTCACTCCCTTTGCATTTACTTAAGTATGCTTTATGGGTTAATATATGGTCTATTTTAGAGAATGTCCCATGTGAAGCTGAGAAGAATGTATATTCCGATGTGATTTGGTGAAACACTGTAAACATCCGTAAGTCCATTCATTCACAGCTGTGATTCAGTTCTGTTATTTCTTTATAGACTTTTTGTCTAGTTGGTCAATCTCTTCATGACAGTTGGGTGTTAAGGTCTCAAATTACAATTGTGTTCTTGTGTATTTGGTTTTTCATGTCCATTAGTTTTTGTCTCATATAGTTGGCTGCTCCTGTATTTTGTGTATATATATTTATAATTGTGAGTTCTTCCTCTTGTAGTTTTCCACTCATAACTATGTAGTGGCCTTCTTTATCCCTTTTAATCCTTTTAGATTTGAAGTTCACTTTGTCTGCAAACAGAATAGCTACCCATGCTTTTTGCTTGGTTCCCATTGCAAGGAATACTGTTTTTCATCCTTTAACCTTTAGTCTATGAGTTTGTTTTTGAGTCAGATGTGTTTTTTGGATACAGCATATTGTGGGGGTTTTCTTTCTTGATCCCTTCTGTCAACCTGCTTCTTTTGACCGGTGAATTAAGCCCATTTACATTTATGGTTATTACTGATATGTATTGACTTGACTTTGCCATATTATTTTACTATGGTTGGTTTCCCACTTTCCTGCCTTGTTTAATTTCTTGTCCAAGCTGGTGGTTTCTTTCTGTTGTTGCTCTGGAGATTGTGGTCATTTTTATCTCTTTCTGGTATGTCTTTCAATAATCCTTCTAGAGTTGGTTTGGTAGATATGAATTTCTTCATTTGTTGTTTTCATGGCAGTATCTTTTTTCTCCATTAAATTTGAAAGACAGTTTTGCTGGGTACATCAGTCTGGGTTGAAAGTTGTTCTCTTTTAGGACTTGAAATACTTCACTCTAAGATCATCTTAACCTGAAGGTTTGTGCTGAGAAGTCTGCCATGATTCTAATACGCTTTCCTTGATTGGTGATTTGTGTCTTTTCTCTAACAGCTCTTAATATTCTGTTTTTATGTTGTATGTCTGAAATCTTAATTATTATATGTCTAGGTATAGATTTATGTTGGTTATGACTGTTTGGTGTTCTATATGCCTCACTTATTTGTATGTCAGAGTTTTTCCCTATGTTTGGGAAATTTTCCATAGTTGCTTCTGTGAATAGCTTCACTAAGTCCTTTGCATTGTCTCCTGCCTCCTCACTGATGCCTATTAGCCTTACATTGTTTCTCTTGGCATCATCTTGAAGCTGTTGGATTGACATTTCATGCTGCTTTGTTGTTTTTATAATTTCTATCTTCTCCTGGCCTATACTCAAGGTCTGAAATTCTACCCTCAGCATCATTTAAATGGTTTTGCCAGCTTTCAATAGAGTTTTTTGTTTCTTGAATATCTCTTTGAAATTGTTTCATGGGTTCTGTTTGTTTTCTACCTTGTTCATTCAAGGTTTCAATTTCCCATGCTCCTTTTTTTTAAAAATCTATTTCTTCCCTGGCTATGTTGAGCAAATCCTTTACTAAGGTTGTTACTTCTGTCTTTATGTAAGCCATTACTTCTAATTTGATTTCCTCTATAGCCTCATGGATTTGTTTCTTTACTTCATTTGCTATCTTTTCAGAGATTTCTGGTGTATGACTTTTAAAGTCTTCTATTTCATTGTCATCTGTACATGCTCCTGATTCACTAGATGTTTGAGATTTCATTTTGCCTTTTCATTTAGTCATTTTCATCTTTTGGGTAAATATCTGGTCTTTCTATCCCAACAGTCACAACTGCCATCAGTGAACCTGCTAGGGTCCTACTCTGTGGTTGATGTCCAGCCAATTTTTGGGTACATAGTGACCAGAACCTACGGGGGTGTTGTGTCTGTGCAAGGGGCCACCCAGTCTCCCACTGAACCAGCACTGTCTACCCACCTCAGGTCAATGATTCTGTGCAGGGCTGTGGTGGTGGGGGGATTAGTGGGCAAGCACACCCAGCAGCATGGGCCAGGGCAGAGTCTGTGGTCTCCTCTGTGCAGCTCCTTCCCCCATGCTGGTACAGTGGTGGCAAGGCAGCCAGAGGAGCATGGGCCAGCTCAGCCCAGGTCAGTTTGTTTCCATCAACCCCTTCTCCAATAAGAGTGTATAGCATCCCCGAGTTTTAGAGCTCAGCCGATGATGTAGCACTGCCCATAAGTGAGGTCTGAGTGAGGGGTCTCTATGTGGGTGTCTTTTCATCCCCAGGATTCAGTGTGGCATGTTCTACAAAACCAGATGTGACAAACAATATTCATGGAAGGAAATGGGAGAGAGGAGTAGAGAAAAAAAGAAAGATGGAACTGAGAGAGAAAAGGGAGGGAGAAATGAATAGATGGAAGGGAGTGAAATGTGGACTGGATAAAGAATAAGGAGAAAATGCAGAAAAAGAAGAGAAAGAAGAAAGGAAAAAGGACTGGAAAAAGAAAGAATGAGTGAGAGAAGGGAAGAGGAGTGGGGAGAAGGAGGAAGAAAGGGCTGAAAGAAGAGCCCTGAGAACAGACAGCAGGGAGGGAGGAGGATTAGAAATGGGATAGCAAAAAGGATGTGGAAAACATGATTGATTTTACATGACCTTTTCAGAAACAGCAGAAAACCAAGTGATTTAAGGTTCAGCTTCATGCTAGCATTAACGTCTCACCTCTCAGCCATCAGATTGCCTTCCTAATAACCTTTTTATGAGATATCTCTGCATTCTAAGTCTTTCATAAGTCTAACTGTATTATTTCTGGCAGTTTGGCTTTGTTTTCCTCACACTTACTGTGAATTTTGATTAGTGAAGGAAATGGGCTTTGCTCCAATAACAGTTGGGCTCATGTGTTCCTATCTTACCGTGCTGAATGCTTTTTTTTTTCCTTTAATGATTTTCTTATTTAGAAGGATAGCAAGAGAAAGAGAAAAAAGTTTTAAAGATAAGGTTTGCTGTCAGAAATCACAGATGAGTCAGCCAGGGATCACAGCTTACAAGAACTTTAAAAGAATAGATACTATGAAGCATAAATTAAACACTTTCAAAACTATTTTGTTCAACTCTAACTCAATAGTAATTGATTTTTCAATGATTTTGTCAATATGCCTGAAACACAACTTTTATTGTCCAAGGGGGGATAAATGAACAGAGTATTAGGCCCACCTCTGGCAGGAACATGCTGTATTCAGTTGCTAACATTCTCACTACTTCAGTCAATGACTAGAACACAATGCATCTCAAAGGTCTGAAATTATGAAGTAATTATCGACTAAACTGTTACACAATTTTGGTGGAATTTTTCAGTCCTGGGCCTAGCAATTTAGGGTTATTCACTGACACAAGGGTCCTGAATTTCTCAGGACTTTGAGTGACTCCTATTAAAATCATAATGAAGTTCCCCAAAAGGTTTCTTAATAGTTTTACCTGCTACAAGTGACCTTGGCAAGTAACATACTTCTCTGCATCTTATTTTCTTTGTCTTTAGGGCAACAGAATCATATAAAATTATTTTTAATGTTTCTCCCAATCTTAAATTTCTGAAAGTCATGGTGAGCAAAATGTAAGAGTGTAGAAAAAATGAACTAATAAGTTACAAGTTTAAATTGAACTATTGTTTAAAATCTTACAGGTCAAATATAACATGATTCTCAGGGCAAAGGCAGCATTGGTCAATAACTGAGATATGGGCTGCTGGGCCTGCCCTTCCACCGGGAACATTGCAGAAGCCCATTGAAGGCCTCTGCTGCCTGGGAACACCACTGCTGGACCCGCCCTTCCACTGGGACCAGTGTGTAAGCACACTGCAAGGCTGAGCTGCCTGGGACTGCTGCTGCTGGGCCTGCCTTTCCACTGGGAACATCATGGAAGCCCACTGAAGGCCTCAGCTGCCTGGGACTGCCACTGCTGGGCCCACCCATCCACGTGGAACATTGGAACCTTGACTACAGTGGACTACCATGCTGGCTGGATGACAGACTCAGAAACCCCTCACCCAAACAGAAGACTTCAGCAGGATCCAGTCAGTATGGTGAGTTTGACCCTAAAATAAAGGTCTGCAGTGGGTAAATAGGACCAGAAATGAAACTCCCCCCAACTGTAAGACCTTGGTGAACCTGGCAATAGAGTGGGTAACCCCTTCCCCCATTCAGAGAACATCAGACAGGTTGAGGAGTGCACCAATAACACCCCCCAACTTAGAGAAAATTAAAAGAACTTATGAGACCCACAGTAATACAGCAGGGCATCAGCTGACACAAACATTATAGACAGAGAGATCTGGTGTCCTGCAACAACCTGAAGATATAACAACAGCAGAAACTAAGAGTTGCCCTACATCAATACTTCTGGGCTAGTTAGCCCAGAAAAAATATAAGACTCACCCAAGAGGTCCTGTAGGAGGAATTCAGGAGACTGGATCTTCTCTTCATTGTGGTATCCAGCAATTTGACAAACATCAACCACACACTAAGACCTAAAACTCACACTACCGACAGTTGTGACTGTTGGAATAGAAAGACCAGATACTTACCCAAAAGATGAAAATGACTACATGAAAAGGCAAAATGCAATCTCAAACATCTAGTTCATCAGGAGTAAGTACAGGTGACAATGAAATAGAGGACTTTAAAAGTCATACACCAGAAATCTCTGAAAAGATAGCAAGTGAAGTAAAGAAACAAATCTATGAGGCTATAGAGGAATTCAAATTAGAAATAATGTCTTATGTAAAGACAAAAGTAACAACCTTAGTAAATGAGTTGCTCAACATAGCTAGAGAAGAAATAGATAAAAAAATACAGGAGCATGGGAAATTCATTGAAACGTTGAATGAACAATGCAGAAAACAAGCAGAATCCATGAAACAAATTCAAAGAGATATGCAAGAAACAAAAAATTGTATTGGAAGCCTGCAAAACCATTTAAATGAAGCTGGGGATAGAATTTTGGACCTTGAGGACAGGATCGCAGATAGCAATCAAGAAAGGGTAGAAATTATAAAAACAAAAAAGCGGCATGAAATGACAATACAGCAGCTTCAAGATGATGCCAGGAGAAACAATGTTAGAATCATAGGCATCGGTGAGGAGGCAGGAGACAATTCAAAGGATATAACTAGCTGTTCACAGAAGTAATGTCTGAAAATTTCCCAAACATGGGGAAAATAATCTGACATACAAATAAGTGAGGCATATAGAATACCAAAGTCATAACCAACATAAATCTACACCCAGACATATATTAATTAAGATCTCAGACCTACAACATAGAAACAGAATACTAAAAGCTGTGAGAGAAAAGACACAACTCGCCTATCAAGGAAAGCCTATTAGAATCATGGCAGACTTTAACTTCTTCTTTTCCTATTTTTATGCCTTTTATTTCTCCCTCTTGTCTGATTGCTCTGGCTAATATTTCCAGAACTATATTGAATAGGAGTGGTGATAGTGGACATCCTTGTCTTGTTCATGATTTTAGAGTGAAGGCTGTCAGTTTTTGTCCATTTAGTATAATGTTGGCTGTTGGTTTGTCAAAATGGATCAAGGATCTAAATATCAAAACAGAAACACTAAATCTACTGGAAGACAAAATAGGTAAAAAATCTTGGAGACTTAGGGGTAGGGAGAGAATTCATGAATAAAATGCACACTGCATGGGAAATACTTCAAAGACTCAACAACTGGGATTTCATATTACTAAAACATTTTTGCACTTCAAAAGAAATCACCAACAGAGTGAAAATAAAACCCACAGAATGGGAAAGAATTATAGCTGACAATCCCTCAGACAAAGAACTTATATCCAGAACACATAAAGAACTGAAAAACACCAAGCCCCCAAAATTTAAGGATCCTCTCCAAAATTGGGCATTGGAGATACCCAGTTCTCAGATGAAGATGTACAAATGGCAAATAAATACATGAAGAAATGCTCACCATAACTGGTCATTCGAGAAATGCAAATTAAACAGCATTTAGATTTCATCTCACCCCAGAAAGACTGACTACCATCCAAGAAAACAACTGATAACAAATGTTGGCGAGGGTGCAGGGGAAAAAGGAACACTTTTCTACTGTTGGTGGAAGTGCAGACTGGTGAAAACACTGTGGAGGTCAGAATGGAGATTCCAAAAAAAAACTAGGATTGGAAGTTGCATTCAACCCAGCTATTCCCCTCTTGGGTATTTTCCCAGAAAAATTGAAAAGGTCATGTCACAGTGACCCATGTTCATAGCAGCACAATTTGTGATAGCTAAATCTTGGAAACAACCAAAATGCCCATCAACTGCCAAGTGGATGAAAAAAAATGTGGTATTTTTATACAATGGTATACTACTCAGCTATAAAAAAGGATGACCCTTGAGGTCTTTATTGGTAAATGTAGGCAACTTGAAAATATCCTCATTAGTGAAATAAATAAGACTCACATTAGTAAATATCACATTGTCTCTCTAGTGTAAATAATAATAATGGACAGAATAATGGTAGCCAAAAAGTATAATAGATATAAAAGTATAATAGATATAATGGATATTGTAAAAGTGAAAGGGAAGGAAAGTTCTCTAAAGGATATAATAGTATATATAGTGCATAAAATAGATGATCATATTACTGAGTTTTTGGTAGATCATTGAACAGAAGAGTTTGTACTGTCAATGTTTAAGTGTCTAGCCACTTTTTATGCTTTGACTCTGTAACTTTAACAACTATTATTAACAATATGTAATGTATCAACTAACGATTTTATGATGTTATACTTTTTTGAACTCTGTAATTCTTTTCTTATTGTTTTTTCTATTTTGTCTTTTTAAATTTTCTTTTATCTCTTAAAATAAAAACTTTTAAAAAAAAATAACTGCGATATGGAAATTATCCTGCTTAATATCCTTTTTCCTAGGACATCACAGAGAAGAGCAGGTGATTTATCACCTCTTGGCCACTTTCCCCATCATATTCAGACAGCTGTCACTTCCCCACAGAAGTTGCTCACTTGGGGAATTTTGACCTCTTTATAGCTGGCAGTGTGGCACAGAGACAGACCAGCCATTCAGACCCCAAGTATCAGATCCTGGTTCTTGTAACCCAGTAACCTGACAGAACAGATTGTCATTTGTAGGACAAACTAGCCCTAAAAACTTATTTTATGTCCAATTAAGAGAAATTTCCTTGGCATTTTCAGGAAAAGACACTCCAGAGGATACATGAACATTTACCTAAAGAAATCCTTTTAGGATTAAATAGATTCAAAGAGCAGTTGGTTGAATTCACCTTCACTGTAACACATAAATTTGAGTAAGAGGGAATTTCTGTGTAATGGAAGGAGACCAAGAATAACTGATGGGAAACAAATAAAGCCACAATAATTCACAGAATATTAATGGACCTGTCCAGGGAGAAGTTAATAATTTATGTCAGTGTATGTATCTATTCTCAAGAGGATGTTAAGACACGTCTCCTGGTAGTCCTTAGACGCTAATGTCAAGAACACATAGGAAAATAAACAGACATGTATGTCCCTATGGTTTGCTCAAATAAATCCAGACCACACTGAATTGTGCAATCATGTCACTCAGAATTCATACAGTTTAAATACAATAGTGCCTCAGGCCTTTTCTGGGACATCATTTTAAAGTAATTTTATTTCCTGCTAAAGACAAATGGATATATTAAATCTGCAGGAAAATGTTTCTTTTTATGATTGAGTCCAAAGAATAGTCATCTTATTATCAAACTCACTAACTTCCATTCTTCAGGAGGTCAAATTTCTATGTTGTTCAATTAAAAATAATTCAAGAGTTAGTCTCGATTTGCATTAATTTGAATCTTCCATACCATCTCTCCTACTGTCTTTCACAACTCCTCACCCATTCCCGCCTTACCTCATTATGAACTTGGACATGATCTGCCTCCGATTACATACAAGACCCTATAAATTATTTAACCTTGAGAAAAATCTCTGTTGCATCACTGTTTTCTTTGTTTTCCCTGCACTCTCATTTAGGAGTTTGAAAATTTCCTGTGAGATATTATCATGCCTTCATGGCAACTTGTCAAGGAAGAGGGCCAAATTAAGGATAGAAGTCTTATTTTTGCCTAATTAAAATCCAAAGGCTATGCTAGCATGGTTTTAGAAGAATCTCTAGTCTAATTGCCAAGATGCAAGTGAGATTGAACTCTATGTATACTTAGCTTATGTTACTATTATCAGCCTCTTCAAAGAGATACATATATGAAGGCCAAGAGAATTTTATTTTGTATTTTAAATTTAAAAATGCATGAATTAATTATTATTTGAAAGACAATGCATAACTATACAATTTTCAGGAGCATGGATCCTACCTCAGCAGAAATGAAGTACCTAGCATATAGTGGAAGCTCAATAAATGCTTACTGGTTGAGAGAAAGGGTAATTCAACACTTAGTTCCCTAGAGTATAACAACGCTTGCAAAGTGCACCCTTTGCCCTCAAGAGACCTTCAATTAAAGAACTTCCGTACAGTTGATTAGAAATATTTTTATTTCAGAGCCATAGTCTATTTTTTTTAATGCAAGAAAATAATCTTGGGTCTGTCTTGGATCTTTCAGAAAAAAATTCAAATAAACAATTGTGTGCCCTGAAAATTATGCACTGTGAAATTAATGTTCATTAGGAACATTGTTGAAGCCATAGGGCCAGGGCCAAGTCACCTGTCATTGAGAAGGTCACATAGTTCCTGGAGCCTCTGTTCCAAATGTGACTGAATGCATGAGATTTATGGCATCTCATGTAGTGTACCCTGCAGTTTTTTCTTAATAAATGTTTTGACAAAGCAAAAATACAAACATTTACCAGATTTTCCATTTACCAGAAAACATGGCTGAATTGCTCCCTGAGTTAATTAATGGCCACTTTTCAAGATCAGAATTTAAGTAGAGAAGTATTAATAAAAGAAAATCCACTAAAGAAAATGGACTTGGGTTATGGAAACCAACATACTATTAGAACACTTTTCATGATGAATAGGTAAATGACCCAGAAAATGAAATATTTCTGTCAATATGAAAATTATCAATTGCTTTCAAAAGCAAACCCATATCGTACTTTGTTTCTGGGAAGTGCAGCATGACAACCAATAACACAAGCTTTCCTGTAGATCAATGATGCAAGTCTGCATACAGAGAAGTAAAAATAACAGGGACAAGGAAATCCAATTGTTTGACACTTATGAATGCCAGCAAAATATGGTAAACCTCATGCATTTTCTTCTTAATAATATTAAATCCAAAAGGAACATTATGTTAAAGTAAAGTTGAAGCTCTTACTGGAAAACAAATGCTGTTGTAAAAAAAAAAAATGTGCTTTTAGGCTCGATCAACCTGTGTTTGAAATTCTGCCACCTAGCTGAGAGAACTTGGAAGACCTTTAACTCATCTAGATCTTGCAATTAGAAATATAGCTTTTTCTGAGAGTTGCTGTAAGCATTAAGAAATGCATCCTCTGGTTTAGTGGAAGTTCCCAATACCTCTTAGTCTACATTGTCTCACTCTGATAGGAATTACAAATTTCTTACCAGTTATATCTTTAAGTGTTTGGGATTGTTTTGGAAAATAATGTGCATGAATATTTTTGAACATGTGCAGTTGAAGTCTAGCTTTTTTCATACAACTGTCATTCAAATATCAGCATTAACATTTATTTTATGAATGAGAACATTTTCTGCATCTTACTGAAATGAAGTTCCAACCTTCTGGTGTTTTCAGATTCTTCATTTTAGACTAGAGATTTCATAGAACTTTAGCATTGTTTTGTTTTTTTTTATTTTTATTTTTATTTTTTGGAATTGTGTAGTAAAAGTACCTGGATATAAGAATCTGGAAGCCATATATAAAGTTGTACCTCATCTAAAGTCTTCTCTGCTCTTACATATTTTTAGTATAGCTGAGGGTAAGCTTGTCCTTTTTCCTCATTCTCAAAAAGAATTTTTCAAGTCCCTTAGCAGTTTATTTGGTCTTAGTCAGGTTTTTTATCTCTTCCTTGTGAAATCTAATACTGTATTCTAATTACCAATCATCATTGGTTATGTCAACAACCCCCCCCCAGCTTTATTTACTCAGAAGTGGAACTTTGGAAGGTAACAGGATCATGAGGCCACTAAACTCATCATTACATTAATCCATAAATGAATTCATAGCTGAATTTGTTATTAAGTGATGGGGTCTGGTTGAGCTGTGTCACTGGAAACAGAAAATGGATGGGTATATTCTTATTTTGGATCCTCTCTTACTTACAGTGAGCTTGGGCTATACCCTGCCACCATGCTGTTTATGCCCTGGAGCTGGCTAACCATGGACTGAATCCATCAAAACCGTGAGCCAAATTAAACCTCTCCTCTTTTAATTGTGAATGTCAGAGTATTTTATCCCAGTAATGGGCAAGTTGAATAATACACTGACTGTACATTTTAATGTGTGGGTTTTGTGTATAACAACTGCTCCTCCACCAAACTGATAAAAAAAAATCTTAAGAATTTATTTCCCATGATGAAAGTGCCTCCTTCTACAGATCTATCAGTTCTGCATTTCTAATAATGCAAATTTGAATGTTCTCATTATTTCTCTTTTTTCCTAAAAGAATATTTCTATTAAAAGTATTTTATGTATTTCTTTTCTGAGCCGGCTTCCTCAACTGCCAAGAGGGAAACCAGTGAGCTGTCATTTATTCATTTGTAAATCCATCCATACAATACATGTGCACAGAGTACCTCCTCACGGCTATGTCTTTGTTCTCTTAAAGCTTTAACTTTAGAAGAAAATAAATATAATTCATCCACTGAATGCATATAATTTATTGGGCTTCACCAAGAAATAATCATAGTATTGTTTTCCACTGTCTCCATTTTATTTCGTGGGAGTTGAAGCTCCCTTCACTACTGAGATACCTAGTTGCTGTGGTTTGTGTCTGGATGTCCCTCCAGGGCCCCTTGCAGTTTTAGATGGGGCTTGTTCATGGCTTCTGGGGAGGTGGCTGAGTCTGGAGTGTGTGACTGACTCATCATACAGTTCTAGGAGTCGGGTTGCTTGGATTAAGGGTGGGTGATTGCTGAATCAGTCCACTGATTGGATTGGTACCACCCTAATCCCAGTGAACTGGACATAATATGGGAGATGGAAAGAGGCTTGTCTCACTCCCTCATTCTGCTTTTGATGTCTTTTGTATTTGGTCACCGTGAACTATGTATTGCCCCTCTGCCAAGGCAGCCTGCCTTGGAGACAGCTGATTATGGACTGAAACCTCTACAAACTGTGTAAATAATTTTTTCTCTTTTGACTTTGAGTGTCAGGTATTTTGTCTCAGCAGTGAGAGAAAAGTAATTAACACACCAGCCTTAGGCAATGGTCAAAATATAAACATGATTATAAATTAAAGACTCTTTCTTACTGTTGTCAGGTCTGTAATATCTGGGAAACCTGCTACTAGGCAAGGAGGGAGTGGACTGATGTCTTTTTAGCCTTGCTCTCCAATTTATGTTTCTCTTCTTCCCTCAACTTGCTAAACTACTGACAGAAACAAGAAATAAGCCCTTATGTAATTAGAATACACAGACACACACACATACACACATACACACATACACACACACACACACACACAGAGGGACAATAAACTCTGCTTTTTGAGAGACTCAGAGTGGCCCCTTTCTCCTTTGAGCTTATTAAAGAATTCCTCAGAGATTCCCCACACCCAGTGATGGGCTTCTCATCTGAAACTCATCTTGTGCAATTCACATATCTTTTTATTTGACTCCAGAAGTCCAGCAGTCATTTCTAGCTCCTTTGCACAATTCAGCATTCTAGGAAGACTCCTTATAGATAATACAAGCTGACATTGTTTTTTTTTTGTTTTTTTTTGTTTTTGCAGTACTGGGGATCAAACTCACGACCTCGCACTTGCCAGGTAGGCGCTTATGCCATTGAGCTAAATCCCCAGCCCCTACAAGCTGACATTGTACCAGACCTGGCTCACGTGAGCTTCATCTCTGGTCCATGGGAAGCACTACCTCAGACTTTGCCTCAACATCTCTGCATATGCTAGTGACTCACTATGGCCTTCTCTCTAGTAGCAGCCAGCTCTCTTTCATATTTTAGATTTTCCAGCTGAAGAAAGACAACAGTGTGCGGGCCCACCTCCCCCAGCTGACCCACACAGTCTCTGCTCTCACCTTGGCCTTAGGAAAAGTCCTTCTTTCAACTTCAGAGGTAGAAAGAAGTAACCTGCCTCCCCTTGAGCAGTGAATCTATCACAATGCTGTGAGGATAATATTTCACAAAGAGGTGTACAGAAAAAGTGTGTAGATACAAAAGTATATGAGCTTATAAATTTTACCGATATAAAGGAGGCATAGCAGAAAATACAATAAAATATATAATCATCAATTATAAACTTTGCATGTCCCATTAATTCTCAAAGTGACTTAATTAATTCTTACCAAATCTTTGTATCAAAAAGTCAACCTATACTTAGAAGCAATAAATATGTAATAATTCCAATATGAGTAATGGTTGAGATTTTAATTTACATTAATTAGTAGTATGTGAGGGAAACCATGAAAAACTATATCAGAAATTTGCTTGTTCTCAGTGATGTGACTACCATTTTATTGAATTGGATAATATTTTTGGAATACTAGAATATTTCTTCAATTTTTATGTACTTGTAATAACTATAAGAGAACACTAAAGTTTTCTACATTATTAGCATTTTCTCAATTTTTCAGTAAAAATTATGAACAAACCAAGCCCCAGTCTATACTGTTGCACAATTTCTTTGTATAAACACATGACAGCTAATTTTACATACAATGTAATTTCAGCAAAAACAGAGTTGGGAAATGCATACCATAACACACTACTATATACGTAATATTTTTACCACACAGTTAGAATAGACATAAATAATCTTAAACTCATAGGTAAGAAAAAAACAGTAACTTAATTAGGAAGTGATGAGTTGACTTATTTACCTTTGCAATATAATTTATTAATTATAAGATTAGTTAGTTTAATTTTTTATAATACAACTCCAATGGCTACCTTAATTTTTTTCCACCAAATCATCTCTTAACCCTCATTTTTCTGATTTTTCTTGGTAGATATTTACAATATATAATGACTACATTCATTTTGGGGAATTGTTGCATACACAGATCATATTTTGGTAGTTTTTTGTCCAACCCCTTCCTTCCTCAACCTGATCCTCTTTCCAGGCTCCAAAATGTCTGCCTCCCTATTTCCTTCCACAGCTCTTTTATTTTACCTTTTAATTTATTTACATTTTCTTTTTCTCATGTAAGAGAAACCAAGCAATATTTAATCTTCTGTGTCTGACTCATTTCACTTCATTTTTTCAATTCTTTAACTTTCCTTTATGTGTAAGCAATCTTTATAGGCATTTACCTGATTCCTAAATCCAATTTTACAGCTTTATTTCATCTTGATCGTACCTTGTAAAGGAATGTTTCCCAATGAAAACATTCATTCTAACATGCTGCTACAAAAACTAGATGAATATAACGAACTCAAAGATAGCAAGTGCTTTACAGAAGGATGTTTTTAAATGACGCATAATAAAGAATAACAGATGGGGAGTAATGATTCTGAATGCTTTTTGGAGAAGGCCTCACGAGACAGTGCATTCAAGATGAGGCTTGTTTTACAAGAAAGAGGCAAGGACATGGTGACAAACAGTATTTTCCAGGAATTAGAAAACAGAGGAAACCAAAAAGGGATGCTTGGTTTGTTTCCCAGTGTACCTCAATCATGATACATACTAGAGTAAGAGAAGAAATGAGACCAACACAATAAGCCTTGTGGACATTGTAAGTAATATGAACTTTATTCCATATGTCATGGAAATCCCTGGAGACTTTTAAGCAAGGTGATGACATAGTGGTCGTTCTGCTGAAAGCATGTGCTAAAGGCCATCGCAGGAACCTGACTGACTAGACAAGATCCTCTTATGTAAATTCAGCCAATGTGTAATAAGTTTAACTAGGATCTTGATGGAGGAGTGGACAGATGAAATATATATTCTAAACTAATCTGAAAGAATTAAATGTGAGATGTGAGGAAGAGGAGAAGAAATAAAAATGCACAGGTGTCTGACGCATGAGCAACTGAAATAGTTGTGTTTTCGGTTGCAAATTTTTGGTTTTTATAAACTTCTGAAAATTTCACAGAGTTTACATGCATTGAAGTCCAGTGGAATGGTCAGACCTTTATAAAGATTGTGTCCACCTCCTGAAAGGTCTGTAACTGCTCCAACTTCTCCTTAAAGTTATTACCTTACATTTATGAGGGCTACTTTAGAATTTGCACACTTCAGCGGCAGCTGAGAACCTGAATGGGAGCCGCCACGCAGCCATCTTTGCAGTTTTCCAGCTGGCACGTGTTATGTGACTCTTCTCTCAGAAGAGTGCTCATTTGTAGGAGAGATAATCTTATGCATAGTTCATAATTTTTTTCATTTTTAATGCTGTTATGGCTCTGTTTGAGTTTTATTCACATTAAAATTTCAAATATATAAAAATCAATGGTCATATATACTTACTTGCTGTTGAAGTGATCACATATCATTAATCTTGATAGTAAATAAGCCTTTGATTTTGAGAAACATACCCAGGGATAGTTATTTCTTTTTCCAGAAATAAATTACCAGCTTAAAGCAAAGGAAGGCTATAAAATAATTTAATCAATAGTGTAATGGACTTTATTGAAACACAAATGCATAGCACAACATAAACGCAAGACACTTCATTATAATTATTAGTATCATCACTTAAACACATTCAGTCAGTCATAAATCTTCTTAACCTTCCCCTAAATCTTTGCTCGCCTATTCCTTCCATTCCTCCTCCATTGCTCTAGCACAGGATTTGTTTTACCCAAGTTGTCCTTTGACAGCTCCCCCAACCCCATCATCCCAATGCTCCAGTCTTGGTCTCATGTCATTGTCAGGAACTAATAACACCATATCCATGATTCTCCACAGACCTCTCCATAGGAGGTCACTTGTGGAATTATAACCTTTCTGCAGAGGCATTTATCCCAATGTATATGGGGCAATTAATTGGAAGGATATTGGTTTATTCTCTAAGTTTCAGATAAGTAAAGAGAGTGCTTCTTTTTGTATCCTAGGGGAAACTGTGCTAGTGAAAATATTCCTTATATGGAAAGATGTTTCACTACTGACATTCCTGGTGTATTTCTTAAATAGATTAAATGCTCAAATTCAACCAGGGAGTACTTGGGATTGTAAGATAATTGAAAAAAACGTATTTCTTCATAATGGAACAAGTCATGAACTTAAGGGTTTTCAGGTTTTAAGTTTTAAATTTTATCTGGTAGTAAACAGTTGAAAATGAAATAAAGTGATCTTTTGGGGTTTTTTTCTTTTAATTTACTTTCTCTCTGCCTCCTCTCCCCCAGCCTTCTGTCTTACTCACTCTCCTTCTCCCCTTCCCTTTCTCCTTCCTGTCCTCTTCCTTGTCCCCCTCATCTTCGAATTCACATAATGAATATAAAAGTCAGATAATGTGATTTCTGTAACTACCCTGATTTTATGTCTAATCTGCTGACCTTGAACTAGTTATTTCATTTCTGTACAGTTTCTCATCTGTAAAACAGAAATGTTCTCAAAGGTTTTATCTAGCATCCAAGTTTTACAATTTTATAATGTCTAATTTTCTGGTTAAGTAATTTTGTAGTAGCAACTAGACAATACTAATAGTTTATAATAAAAGTTTTCTCACAGTCTTAGTGGTAAGAACAAGCTAGCTATATGGGATGGGGTCCCTTTATGCAAATTAGTGACACCCTCTGTAGCTCTCACTACTATGGATAGAGTACAGAAAAAGTTTAATATTTTTCACTTTCATTTTTCTAGCTATAAATACAGTTATCAGCCCACTCTGGTTATTTATTCTCTTTCTTATAAAACAGCATGATAACTTACAGTCCCATTTGCCCTAAAATGACTCAGCTTTCTTCTTGATGACCTATGAGCTTTATGAATTTCAGTCTTCTTGTGATCTGAAGGTGACACTGTAGTCATTGTGCTGAGCCACTTGAATTTACCTACCTGGATTATCCTAGGGACAGTTTTAGGTGGATTCCTTGGACTCACCTCCTGGTGTTCATTCCCTTCTCCAATCTCATCCCTATGAATGTAAATTAGACGTGCTTCTGACCAGTGGAACAGAGCAAAGATAATGTACCTTTATATATTATATGGCAAGGTGATGGGATGTGATTAGGTCACATTGCGTAGAATTCCATCTGAGCAGCAGATCTGCTCTAGATTCTTGCTCTCATTGTTCACTTTAAAGAAGCGATATAATCCACACTAAGTTCCATAGGAAATCAATTCTGCAAGCATGCTGAGTCAGTTTGGAAGCAGACCCTTCCCTAGTTGAGCTTGCAGATGAAACCCCAATCCTGGTTAGAATCTTGATTGTGCCCTTTCATAGAACTCAGCAAAGTTGGCCTAGACTCCAAATCCATAGAAACTGGAAAATAGTAAGTATGTATTTTTTCTAGTAAATTTATTACATGTCAATAGAAACCTAATATGAAGCTTAAAAAATATATTCTGTCAACAGCTGGAATGGCTCTTGTTAGCCATCAACCCTCTCTAGAAACTGCTTCAGCTAAAGACAACTACCTCAAAGTCACTCTCTTTCTAGGGGAGCCCATACCCAGTGGCTAATCAGTGTAGAAGCACAAAAGTGTTTCTTTTGGGTCCATCAGGACAGCCAGCTGCCTCCAGAGCAACCGCAGGCCCCACGATCTCCCTCTTCCCAGTGCTATTTCCTTCCCCTTGCACACTCACATCCACACATTTCCTAGGATCTGCATATTAGAAGAATCAGGAAATTAAGTAACATTTTTCTGTCTTTCATTCAGTACCTCTACAGAAGGTGAAGAATCCTGAAGCAAGCATCATGAAGAACTATTAACAATATCCACCATCTCGGGCCCTCACTTATAAGCAGTCAACAACAATTAGACATGCCTGAAATAGCTGGTAAACATGGATCACACAGTAGTTCTCAATTCAAAGAGATCATACTTAAAACTCAAGAAGCGTTGAGATAGCACTGAGAGGAAGATACATTAATTCATTACTGCTGTGGGTCTAAAAGAAGTAAATGAAGGTTTTGGGGAAAGATGGACCCAGATTTGAAGAATGGTTAGGTGTCTAGTGTTGAGACATTTTCTTACCCCTGTGAGACACAGTTTTACTATTAAATGGTTATGTTAGTAGCCTCATAGGGAATTAAATTATATTAACTAGATATAAAAAAAACAAGCTGTGTTCTCCATATAGAAACAAAAAAACTAGACCTCTTTTCTTCCCTTTTTCTTCTCTCTATATTTTAGAGGTTTTTTTCCTTAAAAGAATTAACAAAATAAACAAAAACTTAAGAGAGTTAAATCTGGTTAACTCAAAGTTCAGTAAAGGTGTGCACCGTCTGCCACAGGCTCCTTTGCTTTGGCGGTCCTTTTAGTAACCTCCCAAGTTAGCATTTGGAGCAGTCTCATTCTACAATGGGTGAATCTTGGCACACTGAGATTTTTCCCAAGATTGTTCTCATTCTTGATTCATAATTAGCAGCTGCCTTACCAAATTACCACACAGTTGCAGCACCTGAGTCTTCCTTGGAGCTTTTTCAATTAAACCACTAGTTGGGATTGGCAAGGTTTAATTTTTTTTCTCCTTTTCAGTCCAAATCAGCAGTGTATTATTTGGCACCACACAGATGAGAGTTCCAAGCCCCAGGTATCTCATGAGTTGGTCTATAATCTCTATGACTTTTTCTGTTAGTAAATTAGGGTATTGAGTATATCAATAGGTTTAAAATATTAATAAATTGAGAAGCACTTGATGGATGGGCTTTCTGAATTAGATAATATAGTGATAACCGAATGAGTGATTTATATGAACAGTTGAAATCTTTACTTGAATAAAAAAGAAGGTAGATTTTGCAAATAATAACAGTATACAACTAGAGGCAGAACCTGAAGAAAGTTATTCCAATATCAAACCATTCCCTGAACAAAACAAAATCCCCTTTTTTTTAATTTGTGAAGAATACACCACAATGGTCCTTCCCCACTAATCTGCAATTGTCCAGCCTCAGTGCAATGGTAGGAAGCACAGCCATGTATTTTACATGGCACCTGAGTCCATCAATGAGGCAATACACCTTCTTAAAACTTTTACTATTATCACAAAAAGTGATTAGCAAGCATCCCAGCATATTCTCTGATTTAGATCTCTGATCCTTATCAATGTAATATAATATGTACATTTGTTTGTGTATTATGTGGTAGTGGATGGGTAGTTTCAAGAAATAAAGTTTGAAGAATTTTTCTCTTTCTTGCTAAGGAGCAGTGGTACTTGATTCCTTGGGGAGTAAAGTTTCCAAAGCTGAGTTACACCAACTGTGTGTATAAATCTAAAAGGTCTTAAGGTGTAAAAGAAAGATGCAGAGACTTTGGCAAAATTGAAAGAAAGTCATGATCTCCTCTCCAAATGAATCTAACATGGAAGGCCAAAATGTAAAGACATAAAGAACATTATTTAGAAGAATGTGTATTTGATCGCAAGTATGGCAAGTCCAGGAGAGAATATGGGAGCTGAGGGAGACCATATACACATGCATATATTACTCTCTCATGTGAATATATATTCTTTTGGAACTCTTGCAAAAGTTTCTGTATCTTTGACTAAATTTAAGTATGATTGGCAAAATTCTTCAATGAGTTCCAAGTAGAATAAAAGAAAAAGGAGAATAGGGGAAAGGCAATAATGCCTGGACATTTTCCTAAATTGAGGAAAATCACATATCCTCATCTTGAAAAACAAAGAAACAAACAAAGAAACCCACAATAAGGTTAACAAAAACAATTACACATATTTAAAATAAAGTTATGACAAACAAATATAAAAGATACAGTTCTTAAAATCTAGCTGGAAAAACACTGCAAATATTGATAAACGAAAATGTAAATAAATACATGTCAATATACAATGTTCATAAATTGAGGACTCAATTTCAAATTATAAACTATCAGCAAGTTAATTTATAAACTCAAAATCTCTTCAGTAAAATTCTTAACAGAAGCTTCCTGAAAAACTGTCGAATTATCCTATAATTCAAGTAGAAGAAAAAATGTCAAGACTATTTAAACAAGTGTTGAAGATAATAAGGAAGGTACATGGCTTTTACCTTCCAAATATAAAGAACATAAAACCAGAATCATTGAAACTACTTAAACTTGGAGCAGTCAGAACAATACTTGGGAAAGAGGTCATACAGATGTTGTACAAGTACAGAAACATTGTCTATAAAAGAGGGCAATGTGGATTAATGCCCTAAGTATGAGTAGTAATATTTTAACCTTTTAAAAATAATCCATATAATTGGTAAGATAATTTTATAAATTGTAATAAGGAAGTATTTTTTAAAAAGATATGATGGTAAAACCATGAAGAAAAATTTAAGTATTTTTTTCATAATAAAATGTAAAACATGCTAAAAATTTTCATTGCCAAAGTGGAAAGAACTGGTTCAGTCTAGGGAAAAAATATTGGCAACATACATAATTGGCAAATAGTATACTTAATGTGTAAAGAGATCCTATATTACAATTGAAAAAGATCTTTGGCTCATTTAAAATAAAAATGAACAATGAGAGAGAAGCTCGAGGGACAGAAATTTGAGCAGATATTCAAATCAGAGAAATCCACATGACAGCAGCAATGAGATTCTCTTTCATACTTACGCAATTGTGAAAAATCAGAGTCTGAATATAGCCTCTCTGAATGCAGAACAGCACAAACCCTCGAACAACCCTGGAGAGAACACCAACAAGCACAGCCATTCTGCATAATAATGTGACCTTTCCGGAGGGTATGGAGACATGCACACCTTGTGAGCCCAAGTGCACTTCTAGTTATGTGCCTGCACTAATTCTACACTTGAATGTGTGTGTAAGGATGATCCCTTCCATGTCATTTATCATAGTGAATAGAAAGCACTTTAATAATGTCCCATTAAAAATTAGCTAAATGTGGGGAAGAGGGGGTGTCTCTCTGTCTTGCCGGTTTCTGCCTTGCTGTTTGCAGCAGCCATGAACTGAGGCCCCGCCATGCCATACTGCCTTGGAGCCAACTGAGTATGGACTGAAACCTCCAAAAACTATGATATCCCTCTGCCCTCAAGTGGAGTCAACCTAAGGGACATCTTCAAAATATTATCAAATAAGAATATAAGGAAGCGGGGGCTGGTAGGCCCGCCCTTCATCCACAAGGAACTGCCTGGAGATAGGCATCTGGGCCAGGTCTGTTTGGGCCCATAGCCCCGCCCTTCACCCCCAGGAAGTCTCCCAGAAAGCAGCATCTCGGCCTGTCTCTTTGGGACCCGAAAGTCTCGGACCCGTAGAGTGGCCTGGGCTGTTTGGATCAAAAGTCTGCGCAGACCTGCA